>JAVKPL010014495.1:0-84577 GCA_032173675.1 Gastrolobium villosum
TTTATAATATGATTGTGTTAGAGTCTCTTTATTTTTGTTCCTTAGAAAATTTAATGGTCTTTTAAGTTTGTGTTAGAGTCTTAACGATATTATAATGGGTTAGTTTTGGGTAATATAATGAGTCATTAAGTTAGTGTTTATTAGGGACTTAATGGCTAACATTATGACATTATGTGTGATTAATTGTGGTGTTATGAGTAGTTAATTAGTGGTGCTATGAGACTTTTGATTAGCTTTGTAATGAGTCTCATAAAAGCGGGGTGGAATTAAAAATCTTATATGAAGATGTTTATTTTTCCTGGGAGATGGATAAGATATACCGTCACATTGCCGTCTTGATACCACCTGGAACAGTAAAAAAAAAAGTTTTTTTTCTTCTAAAGAAGCAACAAAAATTAGAAATTCGATCTATGTCCAATAGATCACAACAACCAAGAAAAAATCTTTTGTTTTGGTTCGACCCATAATTCTATATGAAATAGTGGATGGTATCCATTTAGTAAAACTTTTCCCAAAAGATCTTTTCCAAGAAAGAGATAATCTCGAACTTAAAGTTATCAATTATATTCTTTATGGAAATGGAAAATCAATTCAGAGAATTTCTGGCACAAAGATTCTCTTAGTTCGGACTTGTTTAGTCGTAAATTGGGATCACGAAAAAAAAAAGATTTCTTATATCGACGAGGTCCGCGCTTCTTTTGTTGCGGTAAATGCTTTACGTTTTGTGCTTCATATATGCCTTGTTTTTCCTTTATGATATTACCAAGCAAACATGCAAAAGATGTTATTTCTTTATTTTCTGTGTCATTGAGAGTAGAAGGAGAATTCAATCATTGATCTACATCATGTCTTGCTTATGTGAGTTTGTTTAAAACTGCGTTGGTGTGAGGAAATTATGTTTTTATTTTTTTTATTAAGGGTAATTTTGTGTTATAAAAAAAAGGATAATTTTGGTACCTTTTAAAAAATTGGCTAAATTATATAAAACCACCTTTAACTTGAGTGGATTTTCAAAAAGCCTCCCTACAATTTCAATTCAAATAATTAGACCCCTTCAACTATAAATTTATAACAATTAAATATATTTTGCAATTTTAAGACAAAAACAACCTTGTCCTCACCAATACATCACTGTCAACCATCTAGCTTCGGCTTTTCCTCAGTTTGAATTTTTTTTTTGGTCCCAATTTACAAGGCTCTCTTTCTTTGTTTTTTCCCCCTTTTTTTGTGTTACTGTTATTTGGGGTTGGTTCACCACATGACATCTCAGACAATTTCAATTTTAAGTAGAACTATCATAATGTTATTTCGTGCTCTTTCTCCTTCTACTTTGTTTGGTAACTTTGCTTTTGTTTCTATTCTTTGATTAGTTTATTCGTTAATCCATACGAGGTAGCTGTAAATAGGGGTGGCAATTTATGACACGACCCGTCAACCCAACCCGGACCCGACACGAAATTTTCGTGTTCGGGTCAACCCGTTTAATAAATGGGTCGTGTTCGGGTTGAAGAAAAATAACACGAAAAAATTCGTGTCGGGTTACAGGTCAACCCGTGAACCTGCTGACCCGCAATTTCATAGGGTTGTTATGGTCATTTTATCTCATGGTATAAAAACTAAATATTAGGGTTCTTTTTTCACTCTTCGCGGCGCAACGCATCGGCTGGTACTTCTCTCTCTGCGAACCTTATTCCACCTCCACCAAATAGGTATGAATAAATTGTTCAACGTCTTTGATTTATTATAGTCGTTGCCCATCTCTATCTTTGCTTTCTAGGTCTTCGCTGCCCATCTCTCTCTTTGCTTTATTAAATTGTTCAGCTCCTTTTACTTCGTCTTTCCCATATATGCGCTGGAGTCCTATGTAGCTAAAAAGGAATCTGTAAAGGAGGGAGGAAGGGACAAATTGATTAAAAACAATGAAGATATCAAACAAAATAATTGAAGTTTTCCTTTTTTTTTTAATTCATATTTTTAAGATTTTGTTTACGTTAATTATTAATTATATAAAGAAGACAAATTGCGTAACCTTTCCAAGTGTGTTCTGATTGATACATGAACTAGTTATAGTTTGCATCAAATTTCTTTTTAAAAAAAATAAAAAAATAATATCTCACAATAATTTGTTACACAGTAAGTCAGTAACCACGGTATGTTGTTATTTTTCTTATTAGTTACTTGGGTTTTATTTTTTATATAAATTTCTTATTTATATTATTGTCATCATTTATACATGTAGATGGATTTTGAATCACAAATAGCACTGAAATGATGGAGCAGGAGGTTGATGCTCGAGATGCAAATGTTGAGGGCGCTGATAGAGATGGGGAGGGTGGGGTGGGGTGGGGTCGTGTTGGGTCGGGTCGTGTCGGGTCGTGTTGGGTCGTGTAAAAAACAGGTTATGTTCAAATTCGGGTTGTATCGTGTCAACCCGTTTAATCAACAGGTCGTGTTCGGGTTGAGATTTGTAACACGAATTGTTAATCGTGTCGTGTTCGGGTTGAGCCTATTCGTGTTCATGTCAGACTCAGGTTGACCCGAACCCGACCCATGAACACGAATTGCCACCCCTAGCTGTAAAAGGAATCAATTTGATGAATGATGAAATATTTCGACAAAATCAGGAGGGAGGATATTGTTACTACCAAAATTTTCTATTACTAACTTACTACCTATCTAATCATCATTGAATCAAAGAGAGAGAATGTTATAAAGTTTTTGAAAAAAGAAAAAATGTTGATCCAATGGTGATTAGATAGGTAGTAAGTGGTAGTAGAAAATTTTGGTAGTGAGAATATTCCTCCACCGAAACCAGAGTATACATATGTTTGTACAAATTGAAAGAAAACAACATATCAGTGGAAGAAAACAACATAGCCATGGTAGCCAACAACTGGGGTGGCAATTGGAGCGCGGTTGCAGCAGGGCCAATGGGCGACGACAGAGGGTCATTCCTTTGGTGGTAACCGTGCGGACAGCTAACAATCACAGCCATGGCAGAGGAGGTGAGATTAAGGGTATTTTCGTCTTAAAAGTGATAAATATGTTTAATTGTTTTAATGTTGAAGTTTAAAGTAGTGGATTGTTTAACTTGTAAGAATAAGGTGTTATTTTGAAAAGACACCTAACTTGAGGGGGGTTTTATGAAATTTACCCTAAAAAATTTAATAAAATTTTGGATGGAAAATAAAATTACGGGGGTAAGTGATAAAAAAAATTAAGTAAGGAGGTAAATGATTAAAAACTTTGGGGAGGGGGTTAAGTGATTTTGAAGAAACTTGGAGGGGGATTTTTGAAGTTTTCCTTTTTTTTTTAATTCATATTTTTAAGATTTTGTTTACGTTAATTATTAATTATATGTATTTTCAGTATTTTTATATGAAAAAATAAATAAATATACCCACATGAATGCTCGGGTTGTAATTGAAATTTTCCACACAACTCACTCATTTAGCGGATACACTTTGACTTATGGTTTTCATTTTATAGAAGATGAGACATATTACGTAAGGTAACAATACTTTTATAATACGTTCAAATTATGGGTTTTATAATTCTCATTCAACATGAGAATTATAATTTTCCTATACACCCTTCGATTTCCGTACTGACATGGGTCCTACATATAAATTTTTCTAACACATGGGTCCCACATGCTTTTTATCTCTACAACATGAGATTTCAATTCTCCTTCAACATGAGAATTATAAAACCCTAAAATTATATGAACTTTTTTCTTGGTAGATAAAATTATAGGCTTTTTAACTCTTTTACCCTTCATTAATTAATTAATAATCATTTTGCCCCTTATTCAAAACTATTTATTAATCTGCCACTCTTTAATCGATTAACTTGAAGATTTAATCGATTAAATGGTCAAAACTGGAAAAAATGGTTGACGTGAAGATTTTATCAATTAAATCTTCATATTGATCGATTAAATCTCCCAAGAGGCAACAAATGTCAAATCTCCTCAAAAAGCAGATTTCATGCATATGAAGCAAATCAACAAGCATAGATAACCAAACAGAAAAAGAAATCAACAAAAGAAAAACGATTCTTGGAAACTGGATTGATTTACATGAACTAATTTTGTTACTTTACTTTTGATATAGTACGCCCAATGATGCACAGACACGGACACGGACACGGGACATGGGACACGACACGACACGCCAACACGTTAATTCTAAAAAATGTCATATTTGGACACGTTTTGATATTAAATAAAATTTTTAATATATATAATATAATTTATATTTAATATATATTAGAGTTCATAATAAGTCATATAAGCAATCAAATATTTAAATTTCATAACATAAATATAAATAATTTTTCATACTTTGTTAATTTTTCATGTCAAATTTCATAACAGAAAAAAATCAATTTATAAATTATTTCTTTTATATTTAGTTAACAAAAAAAATCAAGATTGTTTATAAAAAAATTAAGATTTAAAAAAATAAAAAAAAATGTGTCCCAGCGTGTCCGAGCGTTGACCACGTGTACTAAAAAGTTGACTGGGTGTCGGAAAAACATGTCGGAACGTGTCGGAGAGTTGTTCGCGTGTCCCCAAAAATTGACCACGTGTCGGACGCGTGTCCGAGCGTGTCGGAATGTGTCCCTGTCGGACACGTGTCCGACACGTAAATTTCCAAAAAAAAATTCGTGTCCGTGCTAACCAGAGTACGCCAACCTATTAGGTTTTAAAATATGATAAGCAAATGCAAACACTATTAATGGTTTGATTTAGCAATAGCACGAAAAGAAAAACGATTCTTGGAAATTGGATTGATTTGACATGAACAGGCCAGACTCCATTTCTACCTTTCACATGAAAACCTTGCTTATTACATGAAAACGACGCGAAGTGATCCTATTGTCAACCTCAGAACGATGACGGTGATCAAGGCGAACAACGAATTTTGAAGGTTATTTCAATCAGTTTTCCGTGTATTGGAGGTTATTTGAATTTCAAATTTCGAATTTTGAATTTAATGTAATAGGAGTTTATTGCGATTTGTATTTAATAGAAGCTGATTGCGTTTTATATTTAATAGGACGCAATCAGCTCCTATTAAATACAAATCGCAATCACCTCTTATTATATTAAATACAAAATCGAAATAACCTCAAATACCGTATTTGTCTCATTCAATCAATGCTTCCACCCTCATTTGGGATATTTAATCGATTAAATATAAATTTTAATCGATTAAATCAATTAAGAGAGATATTTAATCGATTAAGAGAGAGATTTAATTGATTAAATCTTCAAATCAACCATTTTTTCTAATTTTGACCATTTAATCGATTAAATTTTTAAGTTAATTGATTAAAGAGAGACAGATTGGTAGATAGTTTTGAATAAAGGATAAAATGATTATTAATTAATTAATCAAGGGCAAAAGGGTCAAAAAAACCTAAATTTATATGAATTTAGATATTAAAGAAATAAAAAAGAAAATAAAAATAGGATAATATGAAGTAATTGATTTTATATGACATAATGTGATATGATTTAATTCAAGTTATAAAATATCATTATCTATTTATATTAATATTAGACTTCAAATTATTTATTAAAAGAAATCACAAGATATAAAAAATAAGAAAAGTATTTAGAAGAGATCATGAAAAATACTTTAAAATATTCAAACATACAATTAGAATATTGTAATATATTTTTCATATATTCTAATAAATTGCAAGAATATTTTTAAATTCAAATAAAATATAAAAATAAAACACTAAAATATTTTTTTAATTTTTTTTAAAAAAAAGCATGTATAACTAATTTTAGACAAAGTTTTGAACAAGAAAGTCAAATTATAAAAAAATATGCACAATTATTTTCTGACAAAATGAGTTAAGAATGAAAAAGAATGGTGGCGTCAAAAATATGCAGAATCTTTTTATGGAATGAACTTATTGTGTTTACAAATTTACGCAGATGTCATTTGATTTTTACTTAACTTACTACTCAATAAATTCATAAATGCTTATTTTAAGATAAATTATTTTCTTTTAATTATGGGATAGGATATTCTGACACCCAAGTTATGTTACACCCACGTGACACCCAGTCAATCTCACCGTTAGATCGCTTATGTTGATCCAACGGTTATATTTGTTTTCATCTTTGTATGGTCATGATTTTCCAAATTTAATATTTTATATTTATTTCTACCTTTATATGGTTATGATTTCCCATATTTAATGCTTTCACTTTAAATTTTGGAAATCATGATCATACAAAGGTAGAAATAAATATAACCGTTGGATCAACATAAGCGATCTAACGGTGAGATTGACTGGGTGTCACCTGGGTGTAACATAACTTGGGTGTCACAATATCATATTCCTTTAATTATACAGTTGTACGAATAAAAAATAAAAGGAAATATTTTTTTTTTATGGTTGGGTTGGGCCCATAAAGAAAATAAAATAAAAATTGAAAAAGGCAATGAGGGTAATACGGGTATCCCACTCTCGCGGCTATAAATACAGTCCTGTGCCTGCTAAACAAGCTGATCGATTATTTTTGGGATTCAGATTTGAATTTCTTGCTCAGCTTTCTTGAAAACCGGTAGTGAGTCATCAGATTCGCTCTTACATTCGATCATTTTTGGAGATTTTAAGGAATACCACACGGTTTTTTTTTGTGATAATCGAATATGTCTCGTTGCTTTCTTTTCCCTCCTCCGAATTATGTGAGGAACGGGTTATGCGGCGAGGCCTTGATCGAATCAATGAAGGTTCGTTCAGTGGTTTCGTTTTTCCGTTTATGAATATTGTCCTCGATATTTCTTACAATTGATGAAACTAAAAGCATGCTTGTATTTTTGTTTCTTTCGTTTTTCGTATATGCTATTTGAAAATGCTGTTCTGGTTATATAAAGCTCGAAACGGAGAATGCGAAGAAGAAGGCCAAGAAAGAGAGGAAGAAAGAGAAAAGGGGGGAAAAAAGGGCGAAAAGGAAAGAGCTTAAAGTTAAGGAAGGAACGTTCTCCCATACCAGTGATGGAATAGAGTTCAAGCTCATTTGTGATGGAACAGAGTTCAAGCTCATTGAACTAGATAGGAGTGATATTTCAGAGGAACATGAAAATGCAGTTGCTACGGTGGGACCTTACTCCTTTGACGGTACCCATAATAGTTGCAAGAGGAAAAGGAGCACATCGCCACGTAGTCGTCATGATAATGGTGAGGAAGAAAAGAAACTGATCATTATTATTAATTTTTTTTATAACAGAAACTGATTATTTTATTTTATTTTATTTTTATTTTTGTATAGGAGCTTTGTCAAAAAATGCTGACAGAGACCAGTGCCCGGGAAATTCTTATTCTAGGCATTGTGAAGAATTACAGCGTCCACTCGATGGAGCTAGCCCGAAGACAAATATGATTGAAGATGAAAGGTCGAGAACGTTATCGATTTATAACTCTCTATTTCAGAATTGGGTTCCTCCTCCGCTTGCGTGTGATGGATTCAAGTCAATGGATGAGGACTGGCTTCTCAAATCGGAACTGCAAAATGAAACGCCCGTTTCTAAAAAGGCGAAACATATGCGTTATTCAAGCCCAAGCCCATCACTGTGGCCTCGTGCTCAATACTTACCCGAGGTTGAAATATATGCGTTGCCATATACTGTTCCATTTTGATTCTGATAAATTCATATAGATGGTATAGACCGTAGTATGTAGGCAGTCGGGTTAGAGTTAGGTGTAGGTGTTAAATTTTTATTTTTTCGGGAGAAAGCACCTATATGACGGAAATATTTTTTGTCCAGGACCATCCAAAAATCCGATGCTCTCTCTCAAAACATCATTTTTTTTCTTTTCCTTTTTACCCCTGTTATTTTTTTACCTTTTCACTTTTATCCTTCCACTTACACTAAAGGACCACCAAAAGAATGGTGGTCCCGGACCACAATGAGAGATTCTGCAATATTCTTTTTTATAATATGATTGTGTTAGAGTCTCTTTATTTTTGTTCCTTAGAAAATTTAATGGTCTTTTAAGTTTGTGTTAGAGTCTTAACGATATTATAATGGGTTAGTTTTGGGTAATATAATGAGTCATTAAGTTAGTGTTTATTAGGGATTTAATGGCTAACATTATGACATTATGTGTGATTAATTGTGGTGTTATGTGTAACAGCCCGTTGTACACCGGTATTGTTAACATTAATTATGATATTAAGCGCAGTTACAATCACAACAATTCATTTATAAAAATGAGAATAAACTTTTTCCGATTATTACGCGAACAGTAAAAGTATAAAAAGCGTAATAATAAAAAGCTGTGATCGTAACTGAAACACTAGCAGAAGACTTTCTTAACTATTTATACACTTTATTTTATCACATACAAGATACTAAGGGGTTCCCATAAACCCACTTAGCCAATTCCTCACTTTTACGTTTTTACCACTTAACCGGACTTGCTACTTTGTTTTTCTACGAACACAAAATAAAAATCCAAACTTAAACTCCAGGTTATCTTTTTTCCTTATTCAATTATCTTTCTAACAAGCTATCACACACTCGATTCCGAGCTCGTGAGCTCCGGTTATCGCTGTTTGAAGTTGGACAAACAACATTGCCTACCAACTCCAAAACAGCCTAAAACCTACAATCTTCAAGGAATAAACTGTACCTAACCGCCCAACCAATGGCTCTCAAACTTTTACACCATAAACTAGACACCTCAAACTTCGATTTGATATATCGTATGCTTAATTTGACCAAGTAACGAAGCGGGAATAAATTTCCCAAACAGACCCAAAAACAGACCCCATGTACAGGCCAGAACAGGGCAGAAACTTCCCCTGCCTGTACAGGGCTGCGCACTTCACTAAAAATACCAAGATTTTGACACAACGTAGGGGACATCACAAGCTTCAAAATGGCGTATGGCACGTCCCAATCGGACCACTATGGAGAGAGATACACTCTTCCAAAGTTCACCCAAAAACTGCCAATTCTACAGAAAATTCGCCAGAGTTTCCTTTGTATTTCCTAAAATCCCCAAATTTGCATAAGCTGTTTAACACTACTAATACACCTGAAATCTAGCAAAATCCAATGGGTGGCACACACAAGGACCAACAACGCCTTGGGGCACTTACAACCCAATCCAAATTATACATAAATCATAAGCAGTTCACTTTCAAATCTTTTATAGTTTCAATCACCAACTTCAATTTCATGCATATATCATCATACAGATAATCATAAACCTAAAGTAGGCCTAAAGCCCTTCCATCATAATAAGCATACATCCATGGTATATTTACAATACTGAATTACAATTACACTTACACTTTAACTTCAATTTACAATAATCCACATATTACAACTTTACTTAACAAATGAATTCATAACTAAAATGACATGATCATGGATAATTAATGACAACACTTCATGATCTTCCTATGGGCCTCTTGCCCGCCACTCCTGTGCCACTGCTACCTCCTGAAATAAATGCCCCGAGACGGGGTGAGATATACGAATATATCTCAGTAACCAAGAGGTTCTGGAGAAAACTCCGCCCAATGGTTCACTTCGATGTATATCAATAGCATAAAAACAACACCACTGTTATAAAACGGGATAAAGCAAGGGATTTAGAGAAAGGGGGAAATATCAGAAACAACTACGACATGCGGGATGGTAGCTACCAATACCACGCCATGTCCTCGGCTATACGCCTATGGGTACTACCCCTGGCGTGTTCATAGAACAACCCACCAAGGTACCCCTTCCAACCATATACACGCGAGACAACCTAGTGTGCTCCTATCCGGATAACACACCACGACCCTGGGTCAACTGGAACTCCCTCTCGGAGACCTATCCAGTGGCAGTCCGGAAACACTTGCCCGAAGGCTAAAAATATCTACTGGCCAGAGATCTGGTACATAAGTACCCACTGTGATAATGCACATGCATGCTCATGCTGTTCTACACTACTCATACACACTTCCTACCATTGCCATCAACTAGCAAGGTGGAACACAAAAGGGGAACAAGCCCCAGTACCAAGAGGTTACCTTTCTTTTTCCTTCCACTGAGCTCCGCAGAACTCCACTTACAGCTTGATTCACAGGGAACGCCTACACAGAGGACCATTCCACACACTTAGAACTTTGAATCCACTCATGAATTTCAACATATCATGTGTAAACCACATCACTTACCTCAATCCACTTGATTCAAAACCAAGGGCAATCCACTGTTTCACTGTTCCAAGTTTATATCCACGTACGGCAACCTATACAACCACGCATAGCCGTCAGTTTACGTCAAATTACGACAAAACGTAAAAACACCAAAATCCCCCTTTTCCCCACTTGGTGGTTCAGCCATATTAGTGTTATTTAGGGATTTATTTTTCTAAATTTTATTTCTCATTTTATTACACTTCAATAGGTTGCCAAAAGGCTAATTCAATCGTCGTTTCTCCGTTTTACGTCTTTTACGCATCGTTTGCTAAATCTTTCACTCTAGGCTCTTTTATGCGAAATGACACCACTCATTATTTTTCATTGATTCCTCCACTTTACAATCACAACACAACCCATCTAATTACCATTTAAAGCATGAAACATCATCCATGCAATTTACACAATATCATTTTACCTCTTTTTGCCTAAAGGCCGATTTGCTCACTAATTCACATCCAAGGAATTTCCATAAACTTTAACCACTCCACACCTCATATCATCCTATTATATCATCATACAATCATACAACAACTCACCAATACACTCCCATCACATTTTCAAAATTCAAAGTCTTGACACCCAAAAATTTCACTAAGTTAAAAATCAACTTTTTTCCTCAATAATTTTTATTGCATTTCTAGCTTTAATGCATCATTCTAAGACATTATCATCTAATAGACATTTTCAATTTGAGCTCTCTAACACAACATATCACAAAATCCCTCTTTAGGGTCCATAATCCAAATTCAAAAATCAACCAATGAAATGTTGAAATAACTTACCCAATTGCAAGGTATATGGCTCCTCCTAAGCATACTCCACCATTGGAGCATGAAAAAGCTTCATGAACATCAAAAATTAACTCAAAACCGAAACTGTAACTGGCCAAGATCTCCCCCCACATGCGATTTCAAGGCTTGAAAGTGGTACCAATGTGTTCAGAAGGTGTTTTCCATCAAAATTCAAGACAAGAATCGTTGAATTCGGTGGAGAAATGGCTAAGTTATGGCCAAAGGAAATTTTGAATCAAAAATTGGTGAAATGGCTGTGATTTGCGCTGATGGAGAAGAAAATACGTGAAATGAAAGAAGAGGAATAGTGTTTAAGAATTGTTTATTTGACTTTAAGTGGGTACCGGATCCCACGTGATTTAAAACTCACCCGAATTTCCCTCCGGTCATCACTAAAATCCACTATTTAAAAACCTAATGAGAAATTATAATTTTTCATCTTAACAAAATCCTTTAATTTTACTCTTTTCAGATAAAAATTTGGAGCTTTCCGATTGTTCGGAAAAACACTGCTTTAAGGTACAACTGGAATTTGTAAAGGCAAGAATAATAATGGCATGCACAAGATGTGGACATTGTATGACTGTTCCCGTCATCCCATGGCAAATTAAAGGGAATGGATCTTCTCATATCATGTTTTAACATAACCACATTATGTGAAAATTATGATCATTCATTCATAGATCAATGTTCAGCGGTCACCAATTAAAATGACACATTCCCTCTTCTCCGTTCTACGAACTAGTGATCATAGATCAATGAAAGAATGAGACGTTTAGACCCAATCCATAGATCAATGTCATGTGAGATATTTGATCAGTCAAATAATCACTGAAATTGTTCACTATGACCGGTGAGAGGATGCATTCCCTTAATCACATGCTTCATCATTTAATTCCCAGAAATTCCACAGGTTTGGAAAAACAGGGACAACGAAACAGACATTTTGGTTGGTATTTTAAGGTTTACAAGAAGATTGCTCATAATGTCAGCCTAATCAAGAATATAGGGCATGCAATGCAAATTAAAGAGAGAGAGAGAGAGGGGAGACTTTTCACCTTTCAATTTTGAACCAGAATTTTGAACCAGAACAAATATCACCGCACGCACGCCACCAAGTTCGTTCAAAATAATTCAACAAAACCCTAATTCACAACAGCAGAAATTACAGAGACATTATCTCGCAGCAGCGTAGAGTTCGCAGAGGTTAAAAAAACGAAGGGAGAAAAAAAAATCATAGTAGCAAGACAATTACATGAACCAACCTATAAGAATGAGTCCCTAGTGAGACGAGAAGCTAATGTCACAGAGAGATGAGGGTTTTATTTGATGAGAGTTTTATGAGTAGGTTTAGCAATGTATCATGGGGATAAAGGATGCCAATATTTATAGATGACATGAACGGAAAATAATTATATCGTGAAAATATAATTTTAATTATTATAAAAAAATATTCTAATTTTTTATTTAAAAAATTTGTTAGTGTAACGGTCAATCAATTTTAAATAAATAATTAAGTGCGAATTAAATGACATTCAATACTAAGAAAATTCCAATGATATTTGTAACGTTTTTTTTTTAGTTGGATGTAGAATTCGTAAGGAAATTTGCAAAAATATAAATTAATCCTGAAAATATGAATTACTTAAAATATTTTTTTAATTATCCTAAAAAATGTATTGATTTTTAATTTAAAAATTTGTTAGTGTAACAGTCAATCAATTTTAATTAAATAATTAAGTGCGAATTAAATGACATTCAATACTAAAAAAATTTCCAATGATATTTGTAACATATTTTTTTTTTGAATTGGATGTAGAATTCGAAAAGAAATTTGGGAAATTATAAATTCATCCTGAAAATATGACTTACTTAAAATATATTTTTAATTATCATAAAAAATATTAAGATTTTTAATTTAAATTTTTTTAGTGTAACAGTCAATCAATTTTAATTAAATAATTAAATGCGAATTAAATGGCATTCAATACTAAGAAGATTCCAATGATATTTGTAACAATTTTTTTGAAATGTATGTAGCATTCGTAAGGAAATTTGCGAAATTATAAATTAATCCTGAAAATATGACTTACTTAAAATATATTTTTAATTATCATAAAAAATATTCTGATTTTTTATTGAAAATTTTGTTAGTGTACCGGTCAATCAATTTTAATTAAATAATTAAGTGCGAATTAAAGGGCATTCAATACTAAGAAGATTCCAATGATATTTGTAACTTTTTTTTGAATTGGATGTAGAATTCGTAAGGAAATTTGCGAAATTATAAATTAATCCTGAAAATATGACTTATTTAAAATATAGTTTTAATTATCATAAAAAAGTATTCTGATTTTTTACTTAAAACTTTGTTAGTGTAACGGTCAAGCAATTTTAATTAAATAATTAATCGTGAATTAAATGACATTCAATACTAAGAAGATTCCAATGATATTCTTAACATTTTTTTTGAATTAGAAGCTTAATTCGTAAGGAGATTTGCGAAATTATAAATTAATCCTGCAAATATGATTTTCTTAAAATATAGTTTTAATTATCATTAAAAAATATTCTGATTTTTTCTTTAAAATTTTGTTAGTGTAACGGTCAATCAATTTTAATTAAATAATTAAGTGCGAATTAAATGACATTCAATACTAAGAAGATTCCAATGATATTTGTAACATTTTTTTTTGAATTGGATGTTTAATTCGTAAGGAAGTTTGCGAAATTATAAATTAATCCTGAAAATATGATTTACTTAAAATATATTTTTAATTATCATAAAAAAATATTCTGATTTTTTATTTAAAAATTTGTTAGTTTAACAGTCAATCAATTTTAATTAAATAATTAAGTGCGAATTAAAGGGCATTCAATACTACGAAGATTCCAATGATATTTGTAACATTTTTTTTGAATTGATTTAGAATTCGTAAAGAAATTTGCGAAATTATAAATTAATCTTGAAAATATGACTTACTTAAAATATATTTTTAATTATCATAAAAAAATATTCTCATTTTTTATTTAAAAATTTGTTAGTGTAACGGTCAATCAATTTTAATTAAATAATTAAGTGCGAATTAAAGGGCAGAAGCTGTAGGAATATGCTCATCACTGATCCAATTTTTTGAATTGGATGTTTAATTCGTAAGCAATCCTAGACTAAGAATCATCCTCGGATCCAGAAGCTGTAGGAATATGCTCATCACTGCAAGTGTCCTCGTCTGAAGCAGTGGCCTCATCATCTTCATCACCCTTATCATGATCGTCACGAGAAGCACCATCACAACTGGCAGGAGAAGCAAGACCAAGCGAGGACTCAATGCGAGTAAGGCGAGTGGAGATATCATGACGGAAGGCAATATGAGCAGCTTCTTGCTACTGAAGATAAAGCTTGATATCATGTGAAGAGTAGCCTCGAGAAGTGAGTGGAGGTGGCAGCGGAGGAAGCAGAGCCGCAACAGCAGAGGAATATGCTGGCATATCAGCAGCCTGCGGAGTACTCAGATCCTTATCCATGCTATTGCTTGGCCAATACCTTGTTAGTTAGTGAAGTGAGCTTTTAGTCAGACACAAAATGCTTCTTTAGGCAGCTGTGTAATATTTTGAAGTAGTTGAGCCAACCAGTTGCAAAAATTCAACCCCTCTTTTTTTCTTAATGCAGTGATAATGCAAAATCTTGATCCATATCTAGTTGTACGTTTATAAATACTAGCAAACCTATCAATCCACATATTTTAAGTTGTAAAGTTTTCTAGATAGTAAGAGATGACAAATCTTGATTTTTTGCATATCCCACATTTTTTAATTCGTGTACTTTTATTTTAGTGACAAATGAAGAATCTTAGCTTTAGCAGAATTTTCTAAACCAAAGGATTCGGTTTGAAAGATAACAGTTGAGTAGAATCTTCAAAAAAGTTTAATCCACGTAGGGAATGAATCATTTCAAAAGCCAATGATAAAATAAGGTGAAATGTAACCAAATAAAGAAGAATCTTCTTTAATAGTAGTATATATGTTATAGCTGCCAATGTTGACACATAATTGGTTATACATGCTAGAATTGTATACAAAAGTATCTAGTAATTTTTATTTTTTTTTGGTGAAAAAAGTATCTAGTATTGAAATTCATAAAAATCAAGATATTTTGTCAAAATAAGAGGCTTAGAGGCCTTTGGAAGGCATTGCACAGTTTTTTTTTAATGAGTTAATGTCATTAAATACAAAAAAAAAAAGTGAGACTAAAATTTAAAAGCAGGTTTGAGATTTAACTTTTGGACCTTGAAGTCAGATAGGAGAGAAAGTTAGCCTACAAACCAATAAATGTGTGAATTGCACATCCTTACAAGCAACTCGGCAGTAACTTAATTACAAAAATAACTGTAATATTTAACAATGCAGCTTGATAAAGAATATACACCTTAAATGATTTTTCTACACAGACAAATATCCCAGTCAGCCAAAAAACCAGAAATTTCAGGAGCCTGGCTTCCAAAACTATCAATGCCAAATTAACAAAAGAATGTTTGAAAGAGTAAAACAATAAGTAGTCATCAACATTTGGTCATATATATATATATATATATCCATGGTCCCGTAAGATATTATTAAATTAGATCATTGTGATCCACTTTTTTCAGGAACTTCCATTTGAGGAGGTAAGAGGTTTAAGAAGCTCCCTCTGACAGGTTGATTGGTAGTCATTGCAGATTCATCATCTGTATCATGCAATAAAACTAATTCATTAATGAATGGGACAACCTAAACCACAACATATATCAACCTAAGCCATATAAGCTCTTCTTGAGCTTGTTTGGTAGCCTACGCTCCAATGTTATGTGCCAAAAAAGAACAATGACTAATAATAGGAGATTTTCATGAGTAATGAACGATATTGGGGATATGGAAGTTTCCAAAAGCCAGATAAAAGTGCATGATTAGAACTAAATTATTATTGGATTAGATTAGCATTTGTCTCTATAATCACGTTTCAAAAGGCTGTTAGTGCTAAGTTCATAAGCCACATCATAATGTAAGTCCAAACAAAAAAAAGCAAAGTACATTATCAATTAGACCTATTTCCTAATATATATTTTTCTGTGTTTTTCTTTGCAGGGAAATATGATACATAGAAGAAATAATTATGTGCAATTATGCTCTTGTGCAATGTCAACATAGCCATAACACCATGATCTTTACCTAATACCTAAGTTTATCTAATCAGTACGCAGCCACATATCACCATGACTTAAGACTGATAATTAGACTGTATGCTAAAGGGATGCAGGGATTAGCCACTGTCTAGTTTGCAGTGAAGCATACAGTGGGAACAAGATATTTGTGCTTTTCTCCAATGATTTCAATAACCACATTCCTCATGAAAACTGATTTACTGAAAATTAGTACGTATCCAATGAAGCATGTTTTTCCTTAAGTGTCATGAATTAATTATCCCAAAAGCTTAAGCTATTGGAAGAAGACACATGGAAAGTTTTATATCTAATACACTCCCTCTTGCAAGATTTGTGTGTATCAATCCTATCTAGGATTTTACTGCAACTAACAACTTGGATTCCTAACTTCACTAGTTCTGTATAGTTTTCTATCCAGAAGTGATACTTTAAGTGAATATACTTTTTCTTGCAAGATAGCCGAAAAGACACATGGCACAGAAAAATTTGCAGAAAATCATGAAAATAAACTAGAACTCTTAACTTTAGGAAACTCGGAAGTGGTATAGTGACCATATAGCTCTAATACCATGATGAAATTATAGAGATTTAGGCATAGATGGAGAAAGGATGGAGACAATAAAGACCGAATATTATGTGCTACGATGTGATGCAAAAGACAAAGCCTGATCCCAATTTATGCCAATAGTAGACTCCTAAAACAAGGAAACAAATCATGAAACATAAAGAAATACCTAAGAGGTCCTTTTATCATACTCTAAATTATTTTAAGATATAATCTTAATGTTAGACCAAGAGCAAGACATGAAGAAAGGAAGACGTCCGCCAAAACTTATTTGAGGGAAAGTGGTAAAATGGAACTTAATGAACAAAGAAATAGATTCAAATGCAGTTTCCCTTAGAAGAGGAAGAATGCTATTAGCATTTGGAGAGGTAGAATTTTTCTATAATTTTATATATATATATATATATATATATATATATATATATATATATATAGATATAGATCCTTTGACACCGGTGTCAAATTTGAAATTTGACACCTCATCTAAGAGCCATTTGATCAAAAAAGATCAATGGTGTCACATGCTTACAAATCAGAGTCGTTGATCTTTTTTGATCTAACGGCTCTCAGATGAGGTGTCAAATTTCAAATTTGACACCGGTGTCAAAGGATTCTGCCTCATATATATATACATATATATATATGTATATATATAGATATATATATATGTATAAATATATACATATATATATATATATATATGTATATATATATATATATATATATATATATATATATGTATATATATATGTATATATGTGTATTATTTTTTCTTATTTCTTATTTTTATTTATCTTACCTTAATATCTACTTACTTTTATGAGTTCATTGGCTACTTATCCCAACTAGTTTGGAATAAAGGTGAATACGATGTTTATAGATTATCACTAACATAATTTCTAAATGATTACCAGATAAAATATGTTCTTATCAGCAGTTTTAGAAATATACTGGACATTATGAAAATAGACTTTGGATCTAGAGAGGAACTTCTTTATTTTGGTAACACTGCATATCTAGGAAGCACGGATATATGACACGAAACAAGGATTCCATATGACATGGACATGGCAATACAACAAATTTTAAAAATTATAGGACATGACACGACTATGGTACAATATATAAAATTAGTATAGATTAGCATAAAAGCACAAATTTTTAACAAAAAGAGCGAATTAAAGTTTCAAAAGTTAGTATTAGTTAATAAAATACTATCCTTTATCTAATTACTACAATATTTCCATTCGCATTTGTATAAAAATTCAAAAAAAAAAAAAAAATTACAAAACGCAAATAGGAGTATCTAAGTGTCCAGAACACGGGTAAGTGTTAGACACAGGTACAATTATTTTAAAGCATCTATACATCCTAGCTGGATACAAGGGCTGATTGACCAATCACGGATTTTTAAATAAAAGGGAAAAAAAAATTTGTAAAGAACTAATTCAACTCAAAAGCTTAAGCTTTTAGGTGAGAATCTTTTTAATAGTTTATATTATACTCTAAAAGGGTGGATGATGCATCAGGCCCAGTGCTAAGAAATTCCACATGAGAAAGTGGGGGCGGTGCCGAACCTAGGACACGAGGCTCTGATACTATGTAAAGATCCAATTAAACCCAAATTTAAGCTTTTAGGTGAGAGCCTCTTTAATAGTTTATATTATCAATAGATCTAAAACATATCATCAATGCCATCAGAGGAAAGAAAGACGAATATCCCAAAAAGAAAAGGAGTTTCAAACAATATGGATTTTCTTACCAAATAGACGGTCTTTTAGGTTTTGTGCTCTTCTTCAATTCAGCTGATAATGTATAGATACAAAAATTATTGCAAAGATCAGTGCGATAATCAATCAATTACTAATAGAAACGATGGAAAGAATCTTTGAGTACACAATAAAACAAAATATATATATATATATATATATATATATAGTGAGAGAGAGAGAGAGAAGATCAAGAAGATGTAAATACCATTTTCCAGGTATTTCAGATCATTCACAATTTCAAAATTGTTGTATGTGTAGCCAACAAAGTTAAGATCTATAGATGCAAGCATCTGCAACAAATGACACACCATAGTAAGAAATCCACATTGATGATCCATGATTTTGAAATCAATGCTAGAGTCTTTTCATTTTGTTAGTGTCACTTGGAAAGTTTAATGGCCTTTTTAAGTCTGATGTAATGGGTATGTGCTGGCTGCACTAAAGTTGTTTAATGAGTTTTTTATTGTTGACATAATGGGTCACTTAGTGGTGGAGTTATTTGGGTTTATTAGTGTAATGTGTCTTGAGGTTCTGTGTCTTTTCATTTTCTTCCTTCAATTTTGTATTTGCCTATAAGAGGCTTATTTGTATTATGATCAACATCAACATCAACATCAACATCAACATCACCTTTATCCCAAATTAATTGGGGTCGGTGGTAGATGAACCCACGTGAGAGATATAAAAATGTTAAAAAAATAAAAATAAATAAATAAATAAATAAATAAATAAAAAATATATATATATAAATATAAATAAGAAAAAAATAAAAAAATAAAATAATAATAATAATAATAATAATAATATATATATATATTATATATATATATATATGTATATGAATATATAAATAAATAAAAGTGAAAAAGAAAGGGACAAGAAGAAGTGGGGGAAATGAAGGGGAAAAGGACTAAAAAGGGACCATCTGGAACATAGGAATAACCACGGGTCTAACCCTCCACCATACTTATAGCTTTTCTCCATTCCGTTCTAAGACATACCGTCCGCCAATCTATATCCCACTCCATTAAATCTTGTTTTACTACCTTCCCCCAAGTAAGTTTCGGCCGACCTCTGCCTCTTTTTGTGTTGAGCTCTTGGTAACAAACTTCTGTTCTTACAGGAGCATCCAGGGGCCTTCTCATCACGTGCCCAAACCACCTCAATCTATGTTCTCTCATCTTCTCGGCAACCGGTACTACTCCGACCTTTCGTCGAATATCTTCATTTCTTATCTTATCCATCTTTGTGTAACCACACATCCACCTTAGCATCCTCATCTCTGCTACTCCCATCTTATGCTCATGTTGCCTATGTGCTGGCCAACATTCCGCTCCATAAAGCATTGCCGGTCTTACTGCCGTTTTATAGAATTTTCCTTTTAACTTAAGGGGGATTTTGCGGTCACACAAAAACCCAGATGCACTGCGCCATTTCATCCACCCTGCTCTGATTCTATGATTAACATCCTCATCAATCTCTCCACCTTTTTGTAAAATGGAGCCCAAGTATTTAAAAGCATCTTTTTTGGGTACCTCTTGACCAATTAAATGCACGGGCTCTTGGTCCCCATCTCGTACCAGAGAAAACTCACACTTTAGATACTCAGTCTTGCTTCGACTTAATGTGAATCCTTTGGATTCCAATGTGCTTCTCCACAATTCAAGTTTTCTATTAACACCCTCCTTGCTCTCATCAATAAGCACAATATCGTCTGCAAAAAGCATATACCATGGCACTTCCTCTTGAATATCTTTTGTTAGTTCATCCATAACTAAGGCAAAAAGATAAGGACTTAGAGCCGACCCTTGGTGTACACCAACCGTGATAGGAAAATAACTTGATGTTCCGTTACAAGTTTTAACACATGTAGTAGCCCCATCATACATATCCTGGATTTCCTTTACATACTTTGATGGAACCTTTTTATTCTCCAGAACCCACCATAAAACTTTCCTTGGAACCCTATCGTATGCTTTCTCAAGGTCTATGAACACCATATGCAAGTCCTTCTTCTTTTCTCGATATCTTTCCATAAGTTGTCGCGTCAAGAAAATGGCTTCCATGGTACATCTTCCTGGCATAAATCCAAATTGATTTACAGAAACCTTGGTATCTCTCCTCAAACGATGTTCAAGAACCCTCTCCCACAACTTCATAGTATGGCTCATTAGCTTAATGCCTCTATAGTTTGAACAATTCTGTATATCTCCCTTGTTTTTGTAGATAGGCACAATCATACTTTTCCTCCAAGCATCAGGCATCTTATTTGTCAGGAGAATCTTATTGAAAAGATTGGTCAACCATTTTATTGCCACATCCCCTAGGCCTCTCCACACTTCAATAGGGACACCATCAGGCCCCAAGGCTTTATTAGTCTTCATCCTCTTTAAAGCCTCCTTAACTTCATGTGTATTAATTCTGCGTACAAATCTTCTATTCATATCATCATACGCGTCCTCCAAGTCCACCTCGCTTGTGTTTCCATCCCCATTAAACAGCTTGTTAAAGTAGTTCAACCATCTTTCATTTACATCTTCATCTCTCATCAGAAGTTTTTGATTCTCATCCTTGATGCATCTAACTTGGGTGAGGTCTTTACTTTTCTTATCCCTTATCTTTGCAAGTTTGTAAATACCTCTTTCACCATCCTTGCTCCCAAGATTTTTATACAACTCGTCGAAAACCTTGCCCCTAGCTTCTCGCACTGCTTTCTTTGCATTTTTTCTCGCCAATCTAAACTTTTGCAAGTTCTCTTCACTGGGACTTTTATGCAAAGATCTAAAGCACTCCTTCTTATGTTTAATTGCCTCTTGCACCTCTCCATTCCACCACCATGTTTCCTTTGCAAGAAATCCATTTCCTTTACTTTCTCCCAACACCCTCCTTCCCAAATTTTGAATAAACTTAGCCATCTCATTCCATATTGCATTTACTTCTCCATCAAACTCCCAAGGTCCATCGTGCAACATTCTTTCATTGAACTCTCTCTCTTTTCCCTCCTTAAGCTTCCATCACCTTATCCTTGGGTTCTGAGCCCTCTTCTTCATTGTAAGTACTTTGCTGAACCGAACATCCAAGACTACCAGCTTATGTTGCGTAGCGACACACTCTCCAGGGTAGACCTTACAGTCGACACAAGAAGTTCTATCTTCTCTTCTAGCCAAAAAGAAATCAATCTGACTACGATTTTGGCCACTATGATAAGTGATTAGGTGTGACTCCCTTTTTTGAAAAAAGGTGTTCACTAACATCAAATCGTAGGCTAGTGCAACATTCAAGATATCTTCTCCAGTCTCGTTTCTCGTCCCATAACCAAAACCTCCATGGATTCTATCAAAACCTCCATTGCTTTTACCAACATGACCATTTAGATCTCCTCCTAAGAAAATCTTCTCCTCTCGAGGTATTCCCCTCAAAACCTCCTCCAAGTCTTCCCAAAATTGGTTTTTGTCAGTTGGTTGCAATCCAACTTGGGGTGCATACACACTGAGGATATTCATGATTAAATCACCCACAGCAAGCTTAACCAGAATAATCCTGTCGCCTTTCCTTTTGACATCCACAACTTTATCTCTGAAACTTTTATCGATCATAATTCCAACACCATTTCGACTCTTGTTAGTACCTGTGTACCATAACTTGAAACCAGTTCCATCCACTTCCTTGGCCTTTTCTCCAGCCCACTTTGTTTCTTGCAAACAAACAATATTACTTTCCTTCTAGCAAAAACATCTGCCAACTCCCTCAATTTACCCGTTAAGGTTCCTATGTTCCAGCTGCCCAATCTCATCCTTAACCCCTGGGCTGTGCTTGCCCGCCACGCTCGCCCAACTGCGTGTTGGGACCCTGGCATACTTCTCACCAAATCCGGGTGAAGACCTGGCGCCTTGCCTTGGGGCAAGGACCCTAGCCCACTTTTCACTACACCCCGGGCCCGATGCAGCTAGCCCATTTTTCGCTACACCCGGGGCCCGATGCAACGCGTCGCTATGAAGGGTACGCCCCAACGAAAAATCATATAGGTTCATCACATAAAAATATAGCTGTTTTTTACGGCCGGTTTGCAAAACCTGACGCCAACCCTCCTCCTTTATCCTGGCTTGGGACAGACCATGCATGCAAGCACACATGGGCGGAGTTGCTTATTTGTATTATGATGCAGTATGAAAAAAAGCATTCCCTCTTTCAATATTGTGAGTTTTATTTTTGCATCTTATTTTATAATAGTGGTATCAAGAGCCTGTTTGTGAAATAAACACGTCCATTGGAGCATGCTAATGGAGAACTTAAGGAATATTGGGATGTTATTACCAATGCATTGCTGAACCAGCAAAAGGAGCTCAGCTGACAGCTCATGAAACAGCTAAGTTGAAGGATTTGAAGGCGAAGAATTATCTCTTCCAGGCCATTGACCGTTCTATCTTGAAAACCATTTTTTGCAAATAAACTTTCAAGGAAATTTGGGACTCTATGAAGAAGTATCAAGGCTCTACAAGAGATGACCATTGTCAATAAGATGAGAATCCATGGAGACAGGACAGAAGAAATCATTGTGATTGAAAAAATAAATTTTTTTGTTTGTGCTATAGAAGAATCTAAAAATATAGATGACTTTTCACTTGAGGAATTGCAAAGCTCATTGTTGGTGCAAGAGCAGAAGTTCAAACAGGACGATGGAAATGATCAAGCATTGAAGGTATCAATAGAAAATCACTTGACACCCAAAGGAGAAGGCAGAAGCCGAGGAAGAGGAAGAGGAAATAAGATCGTGGCAACCAACAAGAGTTCCAATTCCAAGGTAATTATTCCCATCACGATTATCAAGGAAGAGGAAGAGGACGAGAAAACCACCATTCGACCAATTATAGACCAAAGTCTATAGACAAGTCAAATGTTGAATGCTACAGATGTCGTAGGTATAGCCAGTATGCATCAGAATTAGAACTTATTTGAATAAGAAAAATTGAGAAGTATTAACTTTGCAGAAAAAGAAGGAGAAAAAGAAGTATCTCTTTTAATGGTGTGTCATGTAAATGAAGAAACTCAACAAAACTTGTGGTACTTAGACACTGACTGTAGCAACCACATTTGTGGAGATAAAAAGACGCTCTCTGAGTTAGATGAATTTTTCCTCAACACCGTCAAGTTTAGCGGCATCTCCACAATATCTGTCATGGGAAACGGAAGAGTCACTCTTCATACCAAAGAGAACTCCATCCATACTATTTCTAATATTCTTTTTGTTCCAAATTTAAAAACTAACTTGCTTAGTGTGGGACAGCTGCAAGAAAAAGGACGGGTATGAGATTTCTATAAAAAATGGAGAATGTCGAATTCAAGATGCAAAGCTAGGATTAATTGCTAAAGTCAACATGACGAGAAATCAAATGTTTCCGTTAATTTTCCACAATATTGCCCATTCATGTTTTTCTGCAAGATTGAAGGATGTAGCAAGGCTATGGAATTTTTGATATGGGCATCTCAATTTTGGAGGATTGAAGACACTACAACAAAAGAATATGGTGACCGGTCTTCCTCTAATTACTGTGCCATTAAAAGTATATGAAAACTGTGTTGTTAGCAAATAACACCGTAACCAATTTCCACATGGAAAATTCATGGAGAGCAAGAAAGACATTGGAGCTAGTCCATTCCGATATTTGTGGGCCAATAAATCCATCTAGGGATATGCATGGGTCGAACCGAACCGGATTTTTTAAAAAACCGAACCGAATTGATTTAAATGGTTCGGTTCAAAACTGATTCGGTTCGGAAGTGGTTCGGTTCGGTTCGGAACCGGTTCGGGTCGACCCTCTTTTGAAAAGAAAAATTAAAAATTTTAAAAATAAAGTTATAAAAATCAATTTGGTTTGGTTTGAAAACGGCTCGGTTCGGAAACGGTTCGGTTCGGTTCAAAATGGTTCGGTTCTTAAACTGGTTCTAAAACCGGTTCGGTTCATGAACTAGTTCTTTAAAAACTGGTTCGGTTCATGAACTGGTTTTTAAAAACCGGTTATTTTAAGAGCGATTCGGGTTCGGTTCATGGTTCGGTTCAGTTTTTTGGTTATTTTGCACACCCCTAAATCCATCTTCTAATGGAGGTAAAAGATATATAATTACCTTCATTAATGACTATAGCCGGAAAATCTGGGTCTATTTTTGTAGGAAAAATCTTTTGCAGAAAAAATATGAAGCTTTTGCAGCGTTCAAAAATTTTAAAGCACTTGTTGAAAAAGAAGCTGACAATCCGTTAAAAGTCTTTCGGACTGATCGTGGTGGAGAATACAACTCACTTGAATTAACAAATTTTTGTGAGATGCATGGGATCAAAAGGCAACTTACAACAGCCTATAGACGCAACAAAATGGAGTTTGCGAAAGAAAGCATCAAACAATTCTAGATATGGTGAGAAGCCTTCTGACAACAAGCAGAGTTCCAAAAAGTTTCTGGCCTAAAGCAGTCAATTAGAGCATTCATATTTTGAATATAAGTTCTACTTTTTCTGTTCAAAATATGACACCGGAAGAAGCATGGAGCGATCGAAGACCAACAGTAGAGCATTTCAGAATTTTTGGATGCATTGCCTATGCCCATATTCCAGACCAAAAAAATGCATTTTTCATGGTGTAAGTGGTCAATCCAAAGCCTATAAATTATGTAATCCTAACACTAAGAAAATCATCATCAATCGTGATGTCACCTTTGACGAAGAAGAGTTTTGGATATGCAGCAATGAAATTGTTGGGTAAATTCCTACTAATTTTGATGAAAATGAAAAGCAGCAGCTTGAGGAGAATCAATAACAACAAATTCCAACTATTACACAATGTGTTAGAAGGAGCAGCCTCAATGTGTTAGAAGGAGACCTTCTTGGATGGCTGATTGTAAGGTGACTAGTATTGACCAGTTCGATGACCCACTTATGTGTTTTGCTTTGTTTTCAGATTGTGATCTTACCACTTTTGAGTAGCTAATAAAGAAGAAAAATGGAGAAAGACAATGGATGAAGAAATTGCAGCAAATGAAAGAAATAATACACGGGAGTTAACTAATCTTTCAAGAGGGAAAAAGACAATTGGTGTCAAATGGGTGTACAAGACATAATTGAAAAAGAATGGTGAAGTTGACAAGTACAAGGCACGCTTAGTAGCTAAAGGCTATAAGCAAGAGTTTGGTGTGGATTATAAAGATGTTTTTGCTCCAGTTGCCCGACATGATACAATTATAATAGCCCAATATAATTAATTAGCAAATTACATATGATTAGATAATTAAGCATGTAATAGCGAGTAAAAATAAATAAATTCCCTAACAAAATTAATTGGGGTCACTTTTGAGGTAAAAAGTGTACTCAGTGAAAATTAAGGGGTATAAATAGGTGCAGACAAAAGTACCCAAAATATAAAAATGGAAGTAGAAATACTCCTAGTAAAAAATTCCAGACTTTTGGGTAAAGTTTGGTAATTAATGGAGTTGAATAGATAGATGAACCAATACCCACTTAACCTGTGTTAAGTGGCAAGCCACTTAAAGGAACCCATTTCCCTCCCCATTCCCGTCGAGCAAAGCGCAGAAAGAAGAGGTAAAAAAGAGAGGAAAAGAAGAGAGAAAAAAGAAGAGAGGGAGGAAGGGGAAAACCCTAAAGGATGCAATCCTTGGCCGTTTTGATTGATTCAAAAGCCTAAACCACTCCAAATCTTCTTCTCCTTCATAATCCTAGCTTGGGTCTTCGTGGGGAGCTGTGTGGTTTGAGATTTTTCCTCCCAAAAATTCGACCCTTTGGAGAAGTTGTGAGGTTTGGGAGCTTCTACCTCCATGGAGGCTTGAGGAACCATCACCCCTTGATTGTGCAACACTTGGTGGTAAGATTTCATCCTTTGAACTCTATTTTCATGAGAAATGCATGATTGGGGGAGATGATGAATAGTATTTAGGGTTTTTGATTATGTGAGTGAATTGGCTATGTTCTAGGAAGATTGAGGCCTAGTATATGTTGAGGAAAATGCTATGAATGACATTTAATCAGTGAAAATGAGCTTAGATAGTCGTATGATTTTGTTTTGAAAATTACAAGATTATACACTTGACTATGATTTGGCTTGTTTTTGTAATCAATGGTTTGGTTTGGTTTGGTTTGGTTGATTGTTGATTATGTCCATGTGATGCTTAGGATTGAGGCATTTGGACCAACTGTGAGTAACCAACCGTTGGAGCAAGCTATGGAACTCGATTAGCTCCTTGGAATTGATATTTGTGTCGTGAAGGCTGGTGAAGAACAAAAGTTGAATTGGAAGCTTTGAGGTAAGCCTTCGGACCTTGGGTGTAAATACCTTTATTATTCCACCAAGCCCTGAACGGGTAATGGTTGCGTTGTTGTATATAAATGCAATGAAATAGTGTAATGCTTTGTTATACGTATTTGCATGCTTTGGTGTGACATAGGATGGTGTTTCCCTATGTTGGTATGTTGCATGACGATGCGTAAATCATACTTGGTAGTTTAGCTGGCCAGTAGGACTATTTGCATCTGAGTATCCTTAGGACAGCTCGAGAGCTCGAGGGATTTCTCCTGGAGATGTTGTGTACACTTGCATGGATATGTATTTGCTGCATTATTATTGTCATTGCTATTACACTGTTATTGAACTATGGGGTGGAGAGATGCTCCAAGGATCCCTGGTTTACTGGATATATTCGTATATCTCACCCCGTGTTGTTGGGGACCCCCTTTCAGGCAAAGGATGCTGCAGGAGCCTCTGATGGCAAGTGGCCATATTTGAAGTAAATGGACATATGAAGATATAGTGTCATTTGATTAAGCATGCCATTTTGTAATTCCTATGTATAGGATTGTTAAATGAAAGTCATTTGTTATGTGCATGTTATGTTTAATTGGTTGGACTTAGCCTATGCTCATCCCCTTTGGTATCTCTTTTGTTGATGGGAGCCAAGGAGTTGATCATAGTGTTTTGCAGCTAAGTCCCATGCTTTGTAATTGAAACTTGTAAATATGATGTAATGATATGATGGAAAGACATGGAAACCATTTGATGCATATGTATTGATTATATTCATGTATTAAGGTCTTGGCATGTTAATTAGGTGTTGAGAAAAGGGGTTGGAGGCATCCCCCATGAACTGAGAAAGAAAAGAGAGTGTGCTGAAAATTTCCTGTCAGCGCGCTTAAGTGCCCAGGAGCGCGCTTTAGTGCCTTGCTGCCCTTGTGAGGGCCAAGACTCTCTGCCTTAGCGCGCTTTAGCGCCCAAAATGCGCGCTTAAGCGCTCGGCTAGCGCGCTTTAGCGCCCGGATGCGCGCTTTAGCGCCCAGCGCTGCAAAAAAACAGGTTTCTTTCTGCCTGTGCGCGCTTAAGCGCCCGACAGCGCGCTTTAGCTCGCATAACCTGTGTCCACATAAATTTGTGTGGTCTTAAATGGTCATAACTTGAGCTGTAGAGCTCCAATTGAGACGCGGTTTGAAACCATGCGTTGCTAAAACAGAGAGGAAGACATTTAACTACCTTTGGTCTAATGAAATGAGAGTATGGTATTAAGCTTAAATTATTTTATTACGCAATGTATTATGGTTATGGTCACGCAATTGGGTAATTTAAATTCGGCTTGGTTTTAAAAGAAAATTTTAACCGGATTTTTAATTGAACCAATGTGATTGTAACTGCGCTTAATATCATAAGTCGATGTTAACAAACCGGTTCTAGAACGGGGTGTTACAACAATCAAATTGGTGATTGCATTGGCAGTTCAGAATTATTGGCCTATCTTCCAATCGGATGTGAAATCTACATTTTTGCATGGTGACCTTCAAAAACAGGTATTTATTGACCTGACAATGAAAGCAAAGTTTATAGATTATAAAAGGCATTATACGGGTTAAAACAAGGCCCACGTGCTTGGTATAGTCATATCGAGGCTTATTTTATGAGGGAAGGTTTTATAAAATGTCCATATGAGCATACTCTTTTTATTAAAAAAGGTGATGGAGGAAAATTGCTCATTGTTTACTTATATGTGGATGATATTATTTTTATTGAAAATGATGGTGCCATGTTTGACAAATTTAAGAAGTCTATGATGGATGAATTTGATATGTCTGATCTTGGGATGATGCAATATTTTTTGAGTATTTAGGTGTTTCAATTAACTGCAGGAATTTTTATTTCCCAAAAGAAATATGTTCAAGAGATTTTAGACAGATTTCAAATGAAGAATTGTAATTCTGTGAGTACACCAATTGAGTTTAGTTTGAGGCTTATGAAAGATCCTGAAGGAAGAAAGGTGGACAACACACTCTACAAGCAAATTGTGGGAAGCTTGATGTATTTGACTGCAACAAGACCTGATATTATGCATGTTGTGAGTCTCATTAGTAGGCACATGGAATGCCCAAAAGAAATTCACCTTAATGCTGCAAAAAGAATTTTTCGTTACTTGCAAGGTACTAGTTCTTATGGGTTGTTTCACAAGAAAGAAGAAAAGACAAAATTAATTGGCTTTACAGATAGTGATTATCCGGGAGATATAGATAATAGAAGAAGCACTTTAGGATATGTTTTTATGTTGGGTTCAGGAGCTGTATCATGGTCCTCAAAGAAGCAGTCAATTGTTACTCTGTCAACAATTAAAGCTGAGTTCATCGCTGCAACTTCATGTGCTTGTCAAGCTATTTGGTTGAGAAAGATTCTTGAAGAGCTTCACTTCAAGCAAGAAGGAGCAACTTCAATTTATTGTGATAATAATTCTACAATTAAATTGTCAAAGAATCCAATTTTACATGAAAGAAGCAAGCATATAGATGAGAAGTATCATTTTAAAAGGGATCTTACAAAGGATGGTATAATTGATCTTATTTTTTGTAGAAGTGAAGATCAGGTTGCTGATTTGACGAAACCTCTCAAATATGATACGTTTGAGAAGCTTAGGGGATTACTTGGCATATGTTCTATTGTTCTATGGAGAATGTCAAAGGATTTGGAGTAAACTGAATGGTTGAAAAATATTAGTTTAAGGGAGGGAATGTTAAGAGTCTCTTCATTTTGTTAGCGTAAGTTGGAAAGTTTAATGGTCTTTTAAATCTGATGTAATGGGCATGTGCTGACTGCACTAAAGTTGTTTAATGAGTTTTTTATTATTGATATAATGGGTCACTTAATGGTAGAGTTATTTGGTTTATAAGTGTAATGTGTCTTTTGAGGTTATGTGTCTTTTCATTTTCTTCCTTCAATTTTGTATTGCCTATAAGAGGCTTATTTGTGTTATGAAGCAGTATGAAAAAAAGCATTCCCTCTTCCAATATTGTGAGTTCTATTTTTGCATCTTATTTTATAACAATCAAGAGGGAATTGTATTCACAGTTACTGTTAACAAAACTTCAATCAAATTCCAGTGTCATCCAAAGTAAATTTCATTTGCAAACTAATACAAGCATAATAACATTGGTCCTAAGACAACTAATTAAACTACGGAAAATTACTCAACTAATTCAAAGGACATTACTTTTTCAATTACATGGCATGTTAAATGGCCAACATTTTCAGTGTTTCACCACAAGAGAAACAAATGGCGATATGTAATAGATAGATTACCAGACTGGTAGATATAAGTATACAACAGAGAAATTATATATATATATATATATATATATATAAGCTTATCATTTCTCAAATGACTTGAGATAACTTTATCTCCGGCCACTAAATCATAACCGTACAAAGATGAATCAATGGTGATAAAGAAAGAGAGAAAAAAAAAGGAATTATAACTATTCAAAGGTGAATCAATTAATAATATAAAGAAATAAATAAACAAAACCACGTAGTCTTAGGGTGGCAGGAGATAACGTTATCACAAGTGACTTGAGAAATATATATATATATATATATATTTTTCTCTCTCTCTATATATATATATAACGTTATCGCTAGAGATAACTTTATCATAAGTGACTTGAGAAATATTTATCTCTCTCTATTTTTCTCTCTTACACTAATATAAGAAAAATAAGTCTTACACCAAATCTTGGCTATTGATTTGCTTTCATCTAACAGCTCACATATCTAATAATTAGAGTCGTTAGATATAAACAGAATCAACAGTTAAGATTGAGAGTGTAACTTACATCGGTATAAAATGATCCTTATCTATATATATATAAATAAATTTAAGGTGAAAACCCAAGCCGTATACAGTAGGCCGAAGTCAAACTCGGGTGGAAGGGTTGAGAAGAGAAGAGTTCATTACATAAGCAGATATCAAAAGTAGAGCTGTTGTCGATTGTTCCTCTCTCTCTCTCTCTTATAAGAGAGAGAGAGAGAGAGGAACAATCGACAACAACTCTACTTTTTATAAATAACCCAATAATCTGATTATGTATCATTTAAGCTTCAAAGAATAAGAAATGGTCTACTAGAAGAGCCCACATCATAAAGGTCAATGCATCTGATATTAACAATGGTACAATTGCAGCCACTCTTGTAAAATAACTATATAAAAAAAATTGAATAACAAGAACCAACCTTTCTCCACGGCCCTGGCTTTGAGGACGGTTCAGTTTGCATGTCCACCTACAGATCATTAGTAAATCAAGAGGGCATGATACTGGTTTGAAACAAAATAATCAACTCTTTTATATCCATGATCATAAAAATATATGACATACCTCTTCAAACTCCTCAAAATTTTGGGTATCTAATTCATCATTGACCTCAGGTATAAAAGCAGCTTTCATTTGGTACAGTTTGTCCCATTCAATACCTTCGAACCAAGGGTGAGCCTGGAAATAAAATGACCAAACCCTTATTAGTTACTATGCACCTGTTTCCCTAGGTAAATTATAGAATTTAGAAAGGAACACACCACAACACCTTTATTTCATGGGCTCCTTCGGTTCCAAGCCTCTGTTCCACATTACATAGGAGTCTACAAAGAAGATCCTTTGCCTCTGCTGATGGATTAGCTTCTTCTGGAAATTTTAAATAAGTACTCCAATTTACTATCTGCATATTGAAGGTGAGGTAAAATATGATCATCACTAACAAAGAACAAAAACAATAAATAGAATAAAAGGAAGCCATTAGGGCAATCAACATGGACGCGTTACAAAATTGCTTATAATGATGAAATGTCATTTGTTACTATAAAATGCCAACAGATCCATGAATCAAAAATAATTTGCGAGCAACAAATAACTCAAGAAGGGAAAAATAGTAGATCATATCATAAGAAATGAAAGATGCAATTCTCTACATTGGGGAATTGGGAAACTATATCATTTTTTTCTGAAATATATGTCTAGTAAACCAATACTCAAATTGCAGCCTCTTAACAAATTCAATAGTTCTAACTTCTAAGCCTTTCTGAACTTTATACAGTCCGTAGGATTTATATCAAAAAAGGATGCAGCCACAGTTTCCCATTGAATTCAGAGCTACATTCTCAGCTATGGTCATGTTTTTCATGCCTCTTTACATTTTCTGTAAGACATATACCGGATAATGTCTCAAATAATAGTTACACGTATATGGTTCAAACCATAATTTTCAATCTTGGATAACCGCTATAGTGGGATAGCGGATAGCCTCTATACTGAATGGTGACCAATATGAAGTCAGAATCAGAAGACACGAGAAAAAAAAAAAAAAAAAAAAAAAAAACCTAGAAGGGTAAGTAACTATACAAATGCAGACGGGGCACAAAACTGAACTAGAGGCATAGTATGTGGAGACAGAATAATAAGAACTGGGTACAGAGTCTGGGGACCATTTAAGGTCGGAACAAAACTGAACAGAGTTTAAGTGCAGGGCTTGGCCGAAAAAACACCTGGCCTCGCTGAAAAATGCAAGTAATGGCCAGATAACAGAAGGCGAGCAATGGGTGTGCATTGGAACAGAAGAGAAAGGAGTAGCTGCAACTTAGTATTCAGTCTCAGGTTTTCGAACCCTATAGGATGTTTTGATTTAAAAGGGAGAAATTGTCCCCACAGAATTGATTGGACAATGCATAGATGGGGGCAAAGAGCGGTTTTTACCAGCTTTTCACAGGAGCAGCCATAACAGTCACGTATCGCCACAATTTTGGTCAGAATAGCGGGCACCATGTCAAAATGCGACGTGATGACTTCCATGTAGTGGCAGGAGGCTGCAACATGATGCTAGGCGGCAAGATCATACACTATCGGTAACTCTAGTTCAAACAGTAATAACTAATAAGGCATTCATGAAGCACAGGTACCCACCTATAATCTATTGACATGTATAATATTGGATGCCAACCACCAAAAGAAACAGCAACAAACCTGCTTTGGAGATTGGACATACAACCATCAGTCTCAACCAGTGGCGGACGCAGATAGGCGCACGTGACCGCAATTGCGGACATGAAAATTTGAAAGAAAAATCTCAAAAAAAAATTGAGTTTGCAATTGTTGTCAAAAACACTAGTCTCCTTCGTGACCCTTGGCTCCTTCTCCTTCGATCAACCATGAAGATTGAAGTACAAGGACGACAACAACAGGGACGCACAACAAAAACACCACCACAGGAATCCTTGAGGTCCGCCACTGAACCAGATCCTCAGAAATGTTCAAAGGTATAGTTTTTATTCCCCTAAAATACTTGTTTCTTCTGTTTAGTGTTTAGTTTGTTGCTTGCAATTTTTGCTCAAGATTTCATAAAAATAAGGCATTTTTAGGATATTATTGGTGTTGGCGATGGCAAGTAAACAAGTTCCTGCATTTAATATTATTATTTTTGGCTGATTGTTTTCCTCTTCAACCAGATGGACTCTATTTTCTTCCAAACACTATTTAAGCTCATGCTTCCTATGCCTTCAACAGCTTCTATCAGCGCAAAAACAGAGCTCTTGGCTCCTGTGATTTTTCTGGCACTGCCACCATTGCCCAAAGCGATCCCCGTATGACCCCTTATTCTTCATTCTTTCATTCCTTTTATATATTATTATATTATTTTATACACTCATATCTAATGATACTGATACGTGAGTAATATTTTTTATTTTTAAACCGGTTTAAGTTATATTAAATTTCTGACTTCTAAACCATGAACTTTCCAACTATCATCAGCTTATAGAATAAATCTGTGTTATATTATACTAAATTGCCTATTATTGATTGATTTATTCTATTTAATTTATTTAAATCTTATTTTTCTAAAAGAGAAAAAAGTACAACCCCACAAATAATTAGTGGCAACACAAAAAGATTAGCAAAATCCACTTTCTGCTAGTGGTTCCCTTTAGTATGGAATAATTTGCTTGTGTCGTTATTCCACATAATGATAAGTATGGATGAAATTATATGGAAGGTGAGGAAACATGTTGGACAATGTCTACTAAAAATGAGAGCTGAAATTTGGAAATTTTTCTCCGTTTACTTATTCTACTTGCTTCTGGGTCACATCAATTAATGGCAGTCACATGGTTTGTTGGCACAATTAATGGCATTCACGAGAAGAATTTTGGTGGTCCCGGACCACCATTAATTCAGTGGTCCAAACCAATCAGGATGTGACAACTATTGAGGAGAGAGGAAAGAGGAAAAATAAAAAATAAACTTTTGTACAAGTGTCACTCACTGAATGGAAAGACCACATGGGGCCTGGAGCACTAAAGATTTTTTGGCATTCACATGGTTTGTTGGCATTCACTTCAAGGCACAATCGGTTAACAGTTGCAAATTGTTCAGTTTGTTAGATAAATATACGTGAGATTGAACTTGAGGATCTGCCTTCTAAGAAATGAGAGAATGGCTTTGTAGAGGAAGTTGAAGAAGGCGAAGCACTAATGAGGAAGCGAGTTTGTAAAATGTTGAAACATTAAAAGCACATACAATTGTGGGTTCGTACTATATGAACAACAAAAAATCGGGGCCGCTGCCCCCGAACCCCCGCCATTAAATGTGCGGACATGAATTACTTTATCTGGGTCCGCCACTGGTCTCAACTAGAAACCCGATATGTTTATCAGAAATCTAGGACCTCCATACCCGAGTAAGGGTGATATAGACTTAATAGATTCAGGAAAATATCAATGGTAAGGTTGTCTAGAAATACCGTAATTTCTAATTAGCATGTACTTCTAAATTCTAATACAGAAAGATGGGCTTTTTCTAAGAACAGGAACCTTGCAGAATTTAATGGATTTGAAGCCCTATACGTGCTAAATTTCAACCCCAACAAATGCATTATGCAATGCAATCCATCAGCACGTGGTCCAGAAATTACCTTTCTACAAGTCGACATTGGTTCTTCTGAATAAAAGGGAGGGTACCCCACAAGCATTTCATACATTGTAGCTCCTAGAGACCACCTGGAAGCATTGACACAATATCAGAATATATTGAAAGAATAAGATGTTCTAAAACCAAGCAGGGCTTGGACAGATTTTTGAAACGGCAAAGTAGCAACCCATATTCTATAATACCAATCACATTCCAAGCCATATCCTCTATCCAGTAGAACTTCTGGAGCAATAAAATCCGGTGTTCCAACTACAGAATAGGCCTGCAGTATTACAAAGAAAGAAAAGCTTAAAATGCCACCAACCTATATAGAGTCATTATGCAATCACCAGGGGGGAAAAACTTGCCAAAACCGAAGCAAAAACTAGTGGTCACCAACTTTACATGCATAGGGTTTAAGGTAGAGATGGAAGGAAAGAGAGAATAGAGACTCAGAATAACAAAATAGTAGGTTGACATATGATGTAAATGATGTGTTATAAAAGACAAAGTACTAAACCCTATTTATACTAGGACATATGTCAAGTGCTAGACTCTAAATCCTCATCAAACAAGGGAAAAACTAACTAAAGATAAAATAAATCCCTAAGAATGAGATAACACAATTATCCCCGAAATAACATAAATTATCCAAATATATTATACCTCATTCTCTCCCTCTAAGATATTTTGTAGACATTTCAGTAGGTGTTTAGCCATGGGGCAGTTGAGGGGCTAGAAGCATCCATGACTAAGAGTAAAAAGGCCAAAAACTAAAACCACAATATACTTGAAAGCCTTTGAGCAAAGAAATGCAACAACCTAATGCACGGTTGGACAAAATAAGGCAAATCTGAGTAGAGAATGCAATCAAGTCAAAAGGTGATGGCAGCCAGAAATGTCATTGGACATGCCCTCACTGTCAGCTTCAGGTAGCATGTGGAGGCTTTGATAGTGGCTCAATTTTATGCACTAGCCAATCTGGACATGCCAGAACCAAATGGTGGAGGTGGCAGTGAGTTTAAAGACACACTGAAGAGAGAGAAGACACACAGACAGGTGCAATAGAGAGATAGAGGGTGCATGAAGGAGAACACAGCAAGAGAGGCAGTGAATTGGAAGGATGAAAGTCAAGCGTTGCCAGAATTCATGCAGAGTCAAAGGAATGAAAATAGTAGATTGATAAGGTTTGAAATTATAAGATTTAAGGTGCTTTGTTTTTTTTTTTTGGTGTGTTGTTGTGTGGGGGGGAGGAATAGGTACATCGAATAACAAAATAGTAGATTGATTGATATATAGTGTAAATTATGTGCTACAAAAGACAACACATCAACCTCTATTTTTACTAGGAATTAGGTTTAGCGCTAAATTCCTAATCCCAATAAAATAAGAAAACAAATAACTTACTATAGATGAGATGAGATCCCTAAGCATAAGATAAGGTTGCTAAGAACATAAGATCCCTATAAATAAGATAACATAATTATCCTTAAGATAACATAAATTATCCAAATCTATTATGCAAAATCTCCGCATCTATGATATTTTGTAGATATTAGAGCATTATACATAACAATATCCAACATTTAAAAATATAAAATATGTATGCTTGTAAGAAACACAAACATCAAGAGTTAAAAAAAAAGGGGGTTAATCTATACAACTATTCCTTAGTCTCATTAGATTTGGATTTTGGACTTTAATCTTTATAATTTATTTTTTGGATATTTGAGCCTATATTTTCAATTTTTAGGATTTTGATCCCTGCCATTATGATATTAGCCCCTATGCTTTAACTAATTTGGAGTCCCTATAATTTCTGGTTATTAAGTATTGGTCCCTATTTCCCATTCTTATGGTTTCAAATTATTAAGATATTGGTCCCACAAGAACCAAAATTCAAATGAGGGAAACTATAGTGATTGATATCCAAAAAAATGAGTAAATATACAATTTGGTCACTGAAAGGAGTTACTTGTATTGCTTTGGACCCTGAAAGTTTCTATCTATACAAGTTGGTCCCTGAATAGATAAACTTGTAGCTAGTTGACAATTTTGGAGACCAATTTGTATAAACAAAAAATTTCAGAGACCAAAGCAACACCAATATCATCTTTCAGGGACCAAATAGTATATAAGGATCAAAATCCAAATCAAATGAAAGTCTAAGGACTAATTGTTTATTTTTTCAAAAAATAAAGTGTCAACCTGATGCCTGTTTATGTATAGTTGACTTACAAGCATTCGCCGATTTTTCTGAAAATGCTGCAGTTGCTCCTCTTGTGTTCCTTTAGGAGCCAGAGGACGACCATCGCTTTGAAGGGCTTCACTTGTGTTACTTCCAACAGAGAAGTCCTTTTCCTGAAGATCACTGCAGTCTAGCAGTTTGCATAATCCAAAATTTGACAATTTCATGTGACCATTTCTATCTAACAGCAAGCTGTCAGGCTTGATGTCTCTGGAATGCATTTCAAAATCAGAATATCAAATATTTATTGACCCACAAGAAGACCACAGTAAGACAAGTATCATTGGTCCATGTCATAAAAGTAAGAATACTAAAATTTTCCATCATTGGGTGTTACTGTTTACAGCTTGAGTTTACCTATGAACATAATTATGTTTATGAATTGACTGTATGGCTAGGACAGTCTCCCCAACATAGAACCTGGCTTCATCTTCTGTCAGTGCATCCTTCCGCATCAACAACGTCATCATATCTCCACCAGGTAGATACTCCATTATGAGATATAAATACTCTTCATCTTGAAAGGAACAATAAAGTTTTACAATGCAGTTGCTGTCAACTTCTGCAAGTAGGTTCCTCTCAGCTTTGACATGTTCAACCTAAAAAAAAAAGTATCGAATAAGTATAAGAAAACAACATTTACTCAAACAATGTGACGATTTCAATACCTCGCCTCTACGAAGAATCTCTGACTTCTTAAGCTTCTTCATAGCATATACATGACCAGTTTCCTTTTCTCGACAGACTCTAACCTGTAAAAAGATGAAAATGCAAAATCGTAATGAACCATCTGATAAAATATCTGCATGAGAAACATAAAAAATATTGAAGTTACAGATTGCAACATAAATGTGACTTATTTACGCAGCAAGAGAAATAAAAAATCATTGCTAGCCAAAGAGGCTATGCAATGTATACACTATGTCTCCAAGCCGACCTTCTCATAAAATTCCATATGCCAGTCTGTGATGGAACAGTTAACATGCATAACACAGACTGGCGTTTTCTTTGCAACTGGAATAATTCATAAAATTCGTTGTTACAACAGAAATTTAAACCAGAAAAGGGTCAAAATACCAAGGTTATCCAGATTTTTAAATTAGAGATTTTTCATGGTAAAACTTATTACCACTACCAATTTTGAAAAGTAAAGATCCACCGCAATTAACAATTTTGAAGGGCTACTTCTCCCTGACATGCCTTAAGTTATATCCCCAATATACATTTTTCTATCATATGCATTGTAACTTGTAGAATACATACCAGTGTTAATAAGTAATATGGTTCCCATTACACAATAAGATTAAAAACTTAGGACTACATCTAAATATCAGGAATAGCCATGACAATAGAAAAGAACAGGAATGATATGAATGTCAAAGAGAGTTATAAACCTATAATAAGAATTATTTCTCTTGATCGACTCTCCAATTTCCACACATACATATCTCAAGTCCTTTTAATTACTGGAGGACACAGTAACATTATTGCCAGGACTTGTTAATATAAAAATCATTAAGGTCAAACATATAGGAAAAGCTATAACATTTGGTTTTACTTGGATGCATACAGAGGTAGAGTATACCTCTCCAAATTCACCCATCCCAATCATAGTCAGCGGCTCAAAGTCATCGGCCCCCATCTTACGTCTCTGAAGGCGCATGTATTCGGTCTCCTTTTTTTCCAAATATTTAAGCAAGTTGCTCTGCTCTTCCTCAGAGACTTCAGCATCAGCCAACTTTTTTTCTAGCATATTACGTCTGCAAAGAATAATGAACTTAGGCCTTATTAAAGACTTAAAACTATCTCCATTTGCAGAAGGTATTTGCACATAATATATAACACCACATCAGAGACAATAAACGACATGATGACAAGAACGCCATACAAATACAATACTATATTGCAGAATCAAGTGTTGAAGAATACTTGTTAGGCAACAAAAAGCAAGGACAATATGGAAATCTCTTATTTTGATCTGCTCAGAGATTACAATAACTATGTCAAAACAACTACTTCATACAGTACAGAACTCTTCAGTTGGACAGCCATCATGACTGAAAATATATAAATTGAAGTAAAGATACCTTTCCTTCCTCTCTTGCAGGCTCTGCATCTGCTTCTTATAATGATTTTCTATACACTGCTTCGCAGCTTCAACCTTCTGTTTGGTTACATTTGATGGTGCTTCCACATTTGTTGGGGGTTTTGACCCTTCTTTTGCCATGCCTGTAGTTTCCTTATTTTTTGCAGATTTCATTTTATTATTTGACTTGAACTTACTAAACCAGCGTCTTATAGTTTCCATTTATTCGATCACCTCTTGAGCTGCTGTATTATATATTCTTCACCAAACACTAAGGACTAGAAGTTTTGCAAAACAAGGTTCTCATTTTACCAGACAAGAAAATCCAGGCTCCATTGTTCAACAGAAGAATCCAAGGAACATTAACTGCTACTTCTGTCCAAACAGGAAAACAAATGGTGACCAATCAACAAAATTTAGCATCATCCATACGGTTAATAACTGATCAGAAGTAAAACTTCATCACACATAAGAGTATATAGAAGCATTCCACAACCACTAAATTGGAAGCTATAATAAACCAAAACAAAAATAATTTGAGGGCTAATTTGTTATGTGAATCAAGAAGAAAAGGGGGAAATGTTGATCATAACTAATCCAATTTCAAGTAGAGGAATTGTCCGAGCAACAACTGCAGTACTAAAGTGAAAACTTGTTGAACCATAGGTTATAAAGACTACGTTTATGAAGTTTTAATGATAACAAAACACATACTAAGGTCCAACATAGCTCAACAAGGATGCTCTTAATACAAGGCATGGCAACAAGTTCTAAATGGTACAAGAAACCTATAACAAAGTGCAAAGTTGAAAGGAAGACTCAAATTAGCAAACACAAAGTTCAAGTCAAAGTTTTCAAGCCAAATAAGTACTAGAAGACTCAAACTATGAAGATATAAGAAGACAAATGAAGACTCAAGTGCTTTCTGTTTGTTATGTTTATTTAGAGTCATAGAACTTATAGGATTGAGTTTATTGAGCTTTATCTTAGGAAATGCATAATTAGACCATAAACTCATATAAGTGACATATATTCACTTTGATCATGCATACAAGGTTCACACACATCAAGAGTTGTTAGCTAGTGTGAAACATAATCATACATATGTTAGATGTCACTAGGAATCATTTAGAAGTCACTAGAAATCACTTAGATGCACTAAAATTCGAAAAGACAGCATAAAAACTGTCATCTGCATAAGAGTAATCGAATACTTTTTGCAAAGTAATCAAATACTTTCTACCTTGAAGAAGTAATCGATACTTGATGAACAGTAATCGAATACTTTCTGGGTTTGTAAAAGTATTCGAATACTCCCCGAAAAGTAATCGAATACTTTGACTTAGAAGTGACTTAGACTCTAAGTAATTCAAATATTTTGATGTCCAACGGCTATAAACGTCTATTAACTCATTGGGCACCTATAAACACTGAAAAACGAAAAATCTAAGAGAACTCAGAATTGAACCCATATTTGCTTAGTTTTGCACATCCTTGAGAGAAAGCTCAATTACTATCTCGTTTCTCAATCTTTTTCTGATCTTTCTGGTTGTATTGGACGTGGAGAGACTGCTCTACATCTGTTTGGCAAGAGTGAATTGCTGTAATTGATTTTTGTGAATTGAAGAGACCCTATAGGTGATAGGTTGAGTGTGATCAAAGGTATTGATCATAGACTTGTAAAAACTCTTTGTAAATCGATTTTTCTGGCACCGGTTGGAAGCTAGAACATAGTGAAATGGATCAACCTCAGTCTGGACGTAGCTCTCAAGTGGTTGGAGAGTGAACCATGATATATGTAGTTGTGATTCTTCCTAAACCCTTCTCTCTTTTGATTTTAATCAATTAATTTCTTTTTGATTCTTTGTATATGTAATCTTGAATCTGTATAAGGGTTGAGGATCTTTAGTTTTCTGATTAAATTCGTTCTTGCATGATTTCTTGAAGAGGGTTACCATAAACATTGATTTTCTTTATTTTTCCCAATTAATTTTTTGCTTCTAAATTGGATGTTATTGGAATTGTTTTAATTCTGTTTTGTGTTGGGGAAAAAGTTTATAATTTGCAAATTTCATTTTAGTTGAAGTTGTGTTGAAAAGTATTGAATTTTGAATTGTTTCTTGCAAAAGAAGTAACACACAATTCAACCCCCCCTCCCCCCCTCATGTGTGATTGTTTAACCATCTTTTCTTTTCAAAATTTAACCTAAACATTTCAAAAGTGGAATAATCAGTCACGAAAATGCGAAAAAAGTGAAGCATTCCCTAAGATCTTCATTTTGCAACAAGATTCCAAGAGCTTTTACTTTTCCATATTAGCATTACTTGAAACTAACGGAAACAATGAATTACTCTCCATGAAGTTCAGAACAATTTTAAAAGTACTATTCAAAACTTCCAGATTTCTTCAAAAGTATAGATATTGAAAAACAATGGAATTAAAATCATGAACACCAATCTAGCACACTATAATTCAATAATCCATAGTGCATGTCAAAATCACTCATCTGGGGCACCAAGAATATGGTCAAATTACAAACTTTTGGACAACTACAATGCCCAATCACCAAAAAATAAAAAAGTTCATTTTTTGTTTCTTCCCCTACATGTTCTGACCATCGAAACAGAAACCCAATAATAGAAATAAGACACCCTAGAAAAAAAAAAAATCTGAATCAAAGTCAAAACTGATCAAGCAATAACACTAGTACAAACAAACAAATACAAATTTGGATTGAAAAAGGAAAAGGGTATTCTGCAAACCTTGAATTGAGATGAATCTGAAACTGAAAAGAGTGTAAGAGAAGAGGGCGAGAAGCAGTTTGCTTTGTTGATTGATGAATGTGACGTTAATGTGTATTGGGTTGTGATGCCTCAATTTCATTACTGATTTTTGTTTTACCTTTTTTGTTTCTTTTGTTTTGTTTTTGTTTTGTTTTGCGTTGAACTTGAAAGTTGGAAGCCACTTTGAAATAAAACTTATAAAAGCCTTTTAGAGTTGAAAATTCAGATATGAATGGATAGTGTTTGTTAAAAGGTGTAAAAAGAAGACCAGGTCTGGTCAATCCTGCGGCCAACATTTGTAACAATTAATAATGATACCCTTTGACCGACAGGGGTGTGTGTGTTTGTGTTCTACCTTAAGCTCTGTTGTCTTTATAAAGAGTTGCTCCACCTACCTTGACCACCTGTTGCTTCCGGTAAACGAGGTTGTTGTTCCACTGCCTTTAAGTCTAATGCTGCTGATTGCTGATAACTGATTCAGAACAACAACCCAACAACTAACACATCCCCACAAATCCACAAATCAATGTTGCCAAACGCAGTTCATCTCTTCACTTTGGGGTTGGGGTTAAATTATAGTTATTAAACTTAAATTAAACTATTCATATCTATTTGATTGGATATCTTACCACATTAACTTTTTAAAAATTATTTAAAATATAATAAAATAAAAATATCTCAATTCATTAAAAATTAGGTTTAATATTTTTCCTACAAATATGAAATAATTTGTTTTCTGCACGTATATACAAATTAGTGGATTCTACTTTTTTATCTTTCTCTCTCCTTATAGAGTTATAGGATCTCAACCCAACTCAACTATGTGCAGGGAAAATATTAGCTCCTTAAAAATTATGCATAATAATTTTAATATAAAATTAATTTTGTTATGATATGGAGATCTGTCTTAAAAAAATATAATAAACCAGTACTTTAACTTAACTATTTAATAAATAACAGCTAATTAAAATGAAAAGAAAAAGGTTACAGACAAGTGACAATGAACAAATTAGAGCCATATCGAGTGCAACTTAACTTTTCTTAATTGATTTACCTTAGGGTTTTTTTATATATTTTATCTTACAAGATTTTCCTACATTATAAATTCATGACATCTGATTATTATATTTCTCATTTGTTTTTGTTCTTCTTAATCTAACCAATAATTCAGACAAATACAAATTTTTAAGTAAACGACCCGATCAAGAGACTTTTTTATTATGTTTATTAGCTGTAAGTGTAACGCACCCGTTTCAATATTATAAAGGGAAAAGTTTATAAACTCTCGTGATTTATTATTTTTGGAAAAAATGGTTAGAGGTGATATCCATACCTTTATTTTATTTTTTTTGTCCACTCTTTCCTCTTTTATCTATCTTTTTCTCTCACTTAAAATGACATAAATTTACATCCTTTAAAGTGATATACATTTTTCCCATTATTTTATCACTTACGCTCCTATGTTTTTTGGAAAATATTATTCTTCTTTCACATGAGGTAACTTATCTCATTTTCTCTCATTCGATTTTCGCACACCACTTTTTTCTTTTTCTTTTTTCATGTAATGGTGGGATCCACTCATTTTCTCTCTACCACATAAGATAACTATCTTACGTGGAAGGAGATTAATAAAACCCATATTTTTTTTATCAATTACTGCTTTGTGATTTTTTCCCCATCCAAGTCCATCTTTAACTCTATTTGTAATTGAGCTAACTTATTCATTTTACCCTTTCACAATTAGAAGTGATAATCTTGTAAACCATAAGGGAGTTTATGAACTTGCAACTATCTAAACTCCTCCCACCTAAGCTCAGCTGAACTTAAATCAATTCACTGTTAAAAGAAGGAAAAACTATTTTCATGTTACATAAAATTAGTTTTCTCTCATATATTCTTTGATAAATGTGCTTTTTTTTTTCTTCGAGTTGTGGGGTCCATATATTTATTTTTATGACATGAAATAACTTATCTATTTTAACATGATATTAATAATATCCTTAAAATTCCCCAAAGTATGAGCTTCCATGGTACAGAAGAAAATATCCTAATAACAATAACGAAGAGAAGTAACTTACAACTCCAAATATATTGAAGAAATAATGTTCCAAATAATGAAGAATGGAAGAGGTATTTACAAAGATAAAGATTTTGACATTACAATGCATGTTTAGAATTCCAAAACTGACTTAAACTACGCTCTTTTTACGAAAGAAAACATTGTTTTTAATTGATAAATGCCAATGGAAGACCGGTGGTACCACCATCATACAGCAACCAAGGCGAAACCTGCATCATAACGCGGCCAACTTAAAATTTCAAGTGAATGACCTGTATACCGAACAATGTCCTTTAGCGGGAACAACGTTGAAGGTGAGCATGAAGATGCAGTGTCGGGTGGATTCAATGGCAGTGGATGAGTGACGCATCAAAGAAGAAAAAGGATAAATTGGAACGAGCTTTCTGATCACGCGTCAGCTAAGGGAATAAATTTTTGGTGCTATTGTTGTACCTAGATTTTAGATTCAGTGCATTCCATCAAGGAAGCATTACACATCATAGGAGAGAAAAAAAAAACTTGACAGAGAAAAAAAATTTCGACTGATATGTAATATTTATATTGATGAAATGCACTGAGTTTTGGTACTACACTAGCACCAAAAATTTATTCCAAATCAGGATAAAGCAATAGTTCACCAATATCTCTGACAACTAGAGTATGTCGACCTGTACATTATAGTTTCCTTTAAAGCAGCCTAGCATTTATTGGCATATGAAGTGAGGCGCTAAGTTGACAATGCCTTTGACTATGTTGACCAGCAACGTGAAAATTAAGGATTGGTAACGTAATCATGTTATTTGATCATAATCACTCATTTTCACTTATTAATGATGGGATAAGAAAGAGAAAAGTGTATGATTTTTAAATAATTGATTGTGATCAAATAATTTGACCACTTTTTTCTTTTTCACATAAAAGGATCCAAATTCGAAAATTAATTGCCCTGGATCGGACAACCAGTCGGACAAGAAAGCATATAATGTTGTGGGTAGGGTGAAAGTGGGCTGAGCAAGCTTTGCCCCAAAAAGTCCAAGCCTACATTAAAAAATTTCAATTAGGCCTGGCTCAAACCTAATACGAGTATAACTGTTAGCCTGACTTGACCCGTTTATAAAAAAACAAATGGCCTGGCTATAACACATCATATTTCTTAAACATATACTTATATATTAAATGTTGATTAAATGGTAGGATTAGTGAAAATCCTGAAATTAGGATTAAAATACAAAGGAAGGGTAAAATGATGATTTGACAAACACGTAACCCGAGAAAAGTAAAATTGAGTAAAAGGTCTCAAATGAGAAAACTAACTCTGGAAATGAATTTAGAACGAAAGATTGAGTGGTTAGGCAAGTTTCTGCAAATTTGGTGAATAGTATTTTTACCGGGTAAAAATATCGTGGTACAATTGCACTGTAAAGCGTGTCGAATGAATTTTGAGCTCTAGGTTTGGATATAAGTTATAAATGATACATAGGACTAGGAAATATGATTTCTGGTGAAAATTGATGGAAATTAGAGTGTTTGGGGAAGCGTGCCCACAACGCGCATAACAGCTTAAAATTGTGATTTCTTCGAACGACCAGAAAACTCCGGATTCATCTGATCAATGCCAGTTAAAGGACAATGGTTAATGTTAAAAATTAGAGTTTTTAAATAGTTTAGAAAATTATGGACATTTAGTGGAACAGGCGGGAGATTGGGATTAGTTTGAAACGTGTGAGGTGACGGTGGGACCCACCCCACTTAAATGGACTTAGGCCACCTTGGACAACACAAAAATCAACATTTTCTCTCTCCTTCCTCCCACCCAAACCCGCGGCCACCATTGATGAAGGGGAAGCTTTGTGAAAAAATTTCATCCTCTCCAAACTCACTCAAATCCAACAAAGTTTGTCATCAAAGTTTAAGTAGAGGACCTTCCAAACACAACCATGGTAGTCTTGGGCCTTGAAACTCAGTGATTTGAGAGAAATCTCCTATCTAAACCCGCAGCCAAAGTGAGTAGATTGGTGTTCTTGGGTTGGTTGTTCAAGCCATTGCTTGGATATCACTTGATGGAGTCTTGGACCTTGCTTGTGGATGAGTATCCACACTTTTGATTGGTTGAATTAATGGATTCAAATTCATGAATCCTAGAGCTTGCATGCTTGATTGATGTAGTTAGAGAGCTCAAATTGAAATTGTGTATTAGATAAAAGTGGCTTAGAATGATGTTTTAGAGTGTTAGAAACCATAAAAGTTATTGGTGAAAATTTTTGAGTTGGAAATTCAATACTTTGTGAAATTGATATGTTGGATGATAGTGTAATTGAGTTGTGGAGTAATTTTATGAGTTAATTATAGGATTGTATGATATGTGGAAGTGTGAGATTGGATTGAATACCCCTAGGTAGGTGGGCATGAGCAATTCGGCCTATTGAGGGAATGTGGGGTTTGATGATGTAAAAATTGTATAATTGATGTTTTATGGTTGTGAATGGGTTGTATGTTGGTATAGTGAAGTGGAATTGGAAGGAAAAATATTGGATGTGTGTGAGTGTGTGTATTTGGTCATTAGAGGAAAATTAGGAAGGATGGTATTAGGTTGATATTAAATCGAATTAAGGACTTGAATGAGTGTTGTGGTAACCTTGGGATGTTAATGGAACCTTGCAATAAAATTAAGAAAAATGTTTGGTAATTTAGGCCATATGGCCGAATCTTGACTTGTGGGGGGATATTTTGGGGCTTTGTAATCTTGTTGGTTGCACCTTGTATTGGTGATACTTGTGTGATCACTGTAGGTTGCCTTCCACAGACGTAAATTCAGAGCTTTGAGCTTTGTGGGTTGCCTTTGGTTCTTGACCAATGGGATTTTGGTGAGTTGTTATGCATATATGCATGAATTCCTTAATAATCATGTATATGTATTGTTTGGTTGAAATTGAAATGGGAATGTCCTATGTGTAGGCATTTCTTGTGGTACCAAGCTCGGTGACGTATTTAGAGGTGGCAATATGGGTTGAACCCGACGGATCAACCCACCAACCCGCAAAAACGGGGCGGGTTAGGTTACATATTTCAACCCACCAACTCGCCTCAACCTGCCCCGTTGGGTTGTGGGTCAAAACGGGTTGGCGGCGGATCGGGGCGGGTTGGCCCGTCGGATCAATTTTTTTATTTTTTTTACAATTAGTTAGTGTTTTATTTGTTTTTAAGCTTTTGTGATATCCGATTTTTTGTTATCTTAGTACTCTCTAGAAAAAATATAGAAGGAAAACTTTATTTATGACAAAGGTAATTTATGTATGTAGATAAAAATAAGTTTGTAAAGAGTATCTGACTAAATATTAGCATACATTTACACTTAAGATTGAAAAAAAACTAAGGGGAATATGATATGAAAATAAGAAATATTATAATATTAATAAAATATAATTTATTTTTAATTTTTAATTTTTTAAGCGGGTTGACCCGCCAACCCACCATAAAACGGGGCGGGTTGGGGTTTTCAACCCAAATTCAAGAGGCGGGGCAGGGCGGGCCAACCGACTTTTGGCGGATTAGCGGCTAGTCGGGGACGGTCGGGGCATTTTACCACCCCTAGACGTATTAAATCGGAGCTATCAAGTGAGGGAGATTTTATCAGGTAATCCTTTGGTACTAGGGTTTAGTCCGTGTGTGCTCCACATGCCCCTTGAGGGTAGTGGTTGGAGATGTATGTTGGTAATATAGTATAACATATTCATGCATTATTGTATGTATAGTGGTACATAGGATGTACCGTGTCTCTGGCCAGTAGACTGTTGCCTTCGGGCGTTACGGACTCTCACTAGATAGGTCTCCATGAGGGAGTTCCAGTTGACCTGGGGTCATGGTGTGTTATCCGTTGAGGAGCACATTAGGAAAGTCTCGGGTGTATATGGATGGAGGGTGCCTTGGATGATGTTCTGGGAACACTTCCTTGGATGAGAACCCGTAGGCTATATACCGAGGCCAATAGGCCGGATGTTGCGTGGCTTTGGCATTGACCATTCCAACTTCATCGTATTTTACTCCCTATGCTTCCCTAGTTCACTAAATCCCTTGCTTTATCCCGTTTTGAATGTTGTAGTATATTATTGATATGCATCTGAGTGAGCCATTGGGTGGAGTAGTCTCCAGAACCTCTGAGTTACTGAGATATATTCGTATATCTCACTCCATTTTGGGGACTTTATTTCAGGTAGTGGTAGTGACACTGGAGCAGCGGGCAAGAGGCCCATGGGATGAGCATGAGAGCTTGAGTCGATTTTTCATTTTGTGGCCATTGGGCCTAGGTTAGACTTAGGACATGAACATTGTACGTTATAACACCTCACAATTCTAAAATAAGTAATTAAAGTGTTAAGTGAGAAATTAAGTGAAGGATTAGTGAAAATCCCAAAGAATAGGCCAAAATACAAAGAAAGGGCAAAACGGTAATTAGCCAACACGCAACCCTAGGAAGGTAAAAATTGAGCAGGAGGTCTCAGATGATAAAAGTAAGCCTGGAAATGGATTCAGAACGAAAAATTGAGTGGATAGGCAAGTTTCAGAAAAATCAGTGAATAGTGTTTTTCGCGGGTAAAAATACCACAGTCAGATTGCACCGTAAAACGTCCCAGTGGAATTTTGAGCTCTAGGTTTCAAATATTGAATTTAAATGGTCCATAGAAATAGGAAATATGATTTCTGATAATATTTGAGGGATTTAAGTCAATTTGTGGAAGTTTGTCAACGGAGCGCGCTGTACCTTAAAGCAGTGTTTTTCCGAACAACCGGAAAGCTCCAAATTTATCTGAATGATTAAAATTAAAGGATTTTGTTAAGATAAAAAAATTATAATTTCTCATTAGGTCTTTAAATTGTGAATTTTAGTGATGATCGGAGGGAAATTCGGGTGAGTTTTAAATCGCGTGGGACCCGTTTCCACTTAAAAATCACTTAAAGCCACTATTCATCACCCTCACCCTCACCATTTCTCTCTCTTCCCTTGCGCACACAGCCCCCCTTTCTTCCCTTTTGTGCAGATTTTTCCCCCTCCCCTAAACCAAGCAATAATCCACCAAATTCAACAAAGTATGTGTTGAATCTTGATGGAAAACACCTCCTAAACCCATTGGTAGCCTTGGTTAGCCTTGAAATTGAGTGTGTGAGGAGATCCATGCCCATTTAGGCCGCGGTTTGCAAGAAGAAAAGGGGGATCATGTTGATTTTAAATGCTCCAATGGTGGAGTATACTTAGGTGGAGCCTTATACCGTTCAATTGGGTGAGTTATTTCAACATTTCATTGGTTGATTTTTGAATTTGGATTATGGACCCTAAAGAGGGATTTTGTGATATGTTGTGTTAGAGAGCTCAAATGGAAAATGTCTATTAGATGGTAATGTCTTAGAATGATGTATTAATGCTAGAAATGCAATGAAAATTTTAAGCGAAAAAAATGGATTTTTTAACTTAGGAAAAATTGATGCATGAAATGGAATTTTTGAGTTTTGTGTTAATGTGTGGTATAGTGAATTGTAGTGTGATTATATGATGTTAGGAAGTGATTATGTGAGTTGTGGGCCATAGGAATTGAGTGGAAATCCTTGGTTTGGACTAACCAAGATTAGGCCATTTATGTACAATTGAGCAAATGGATGTGTTAGAACACTTTGGTGTTGTGTTGTGTGATGGAAAAGTTATTAGATGGGTTGTGTGGTGATTGGCATGTGGAAGAATCAATGTAAAAATGATAAGTGTTGAAAGTGGCAAAATGTGCCTAAAGTGTAATAATTCGCAAAACGTTGCGAAAAAGTCGTAAAACCGTAAAACGGCGATTGAACTAGCCTTTGGGTAACCTAAGTAAGTGAAATAAAATGAGAAAGAAAATTTAGAAAAATAAAACCTAAATTAACCCTTGTATGGCCGAACCTTAGGGGGGAGAGAGGAGGAAATTTGACGTTTTTGCGTTTCGACGTATTGTGACTGAAACTGACGGTCGTGCATGGTTGTACAGGTTGCCGTACGTGGACATAGACTTGGAACAGTGAAACAGTGGATTGCCCTTGGTCCTGGATCAAGTGGATTGAGGTAAGTGTTGTGGTTTACAAATGTACGTTGAAATTCATGAGTGGATTCAAAGTTCTAATTGGGGGGAATTGTCCTCTTTGTAGGCGTTCCCTGTTAAGCGCTGCAAGTGGAGTCTGCGGAGCCTTGTAAAAAGAAAGAAAGAAAGGTAACCTCTTGGTACTGGGGCTTGTTCCCCTTCTGTGTTCCACCTTGCTAGTTGATGGCAATGGTAGGAAGTGTGTATGAGTAGTGTAGAACAGCATGAGCATGCATGTGCATTATCACAGTGGGTACTTATGTACCAGATCTCTGGCCAGTAGATATTTTTAGCCTTCGGGCAAGTGTTTCCGGACTGCCACTGGATAGGTCTCCGAGAGGGAGTTCCAGTTGACCCAGGGTCGTGGTGTGTTATCCGGATAGGAGCACACTAGGTTGTCTCGGGTGTATATGGTTGGAAGGGGTACCTTGGTGGGTTGTTCTATGAACACGCCAGGGGTAGTACCCATAGGCGTATAGCCGAGGACATGGCGTGGTATTGGTAGCTACCATCCCGCATGTCGTAGTTGTTCTGATATATCCCCCCTTTCTCTAAATCCCTTGCTTTATCCCGTTTTATAACAGTGGTGTTGTTTTTATGCTATTTGTATACATCGAAGTGAACCATTGGGTGGAGTTTTCTCCAGAACCTCTTGGTTACTGAGATATATCCGTATATCTCACCCCGTCTCGGGGCATTTATTTCAGGATGTACCAGTGGACACGGAGCAGCGGGCAAGAAGCCCGCATGATGACGAGTGGAGCGGTGGTGTATAGTGTACTTTTTGGTGGCCATTTGGCCCAGGCTAGACTTAGAGCATGAACATGTATATGTATGTAGGAGGAGTCCATTAGCATTATGTTCATGTTATTTTGGCTAAGTTTAGTTTCATGTCATTTTAGTTATGTATGTATTTGGCAAGTGATGTTGTAATATGAAATATTTGTAGTTTAAAGTTAAAGTTGAAAATGTAAATGTAATCCAGTATTGTAAATGTACCATGGATGTATGTAATGTGATGGAAGGGCTTTAGGCCCATTGTAGGTTTATGATTACTTGCATTATGGTTTATGCATGAAAATGTTTATGTTTTAAGTGTTTATTGGATTGGGTTGTAAGTGCCCCAAGGCGTTGTTGGACCTTGTGTGTGCCACCCATTGGATTTTGCTGGATTTCAGGTGTAATAGTGGTGTTAAACAGGTTATGAAAATTTGGGGATTCTTGGAAATACAAAGGAAACTCTGGCGAATTTTCTGTAGAATTGGCAGTTTTTGGGTGAACTTTGGAGGAGCGTATCTCTCTCCATAGTGGTCCGATTGGGACGTGCCATACGCCATTTTGAAGCTTAAGATGTCCCCTACGTTGTGTCAAAAGCCTAGGTTCATTGGTGGTGTGCGCAGCCCATGGGGGCTGTTGTCACGCACTGCCCTGTTTCTGGCCAGCACCAGTGGGCAGATTCGGGTCTGTGTTGGGAAATTAATTCCCGCTTCGTTACTTGGTCAAATTAAGCGTACGATATATCAAATCGAAGTTTGAGGTGTCTAGTTTATGGTGTAAAATTTTGAGAGGCAGTGTCCTTGTGGTTAGGTGCAGTTTATTCCGTGAAGTTTGGACGTTTTAGACTGTTTCGGAGTTGGTAGGCAATGTTGTTTGTCCAACTTCAAACGGCGATAACCGGAGCTCACGAGCTCGGAATCGAGTGTGTGATAGCTTGTTAGAAAGGTAATTGAATAAGGAAAAAAGATAACCTGGAGTTTAAGTTCGGATTTTTATTTTGTGTTCGTAGAAAAACAATTAGCAAGTCCAGTTAAGTGGTAAAAACGTAAAAGTGAGGAATTGGCTAAGTGGGTTTATGGGAACCCCTTAGTATCTTGTAGGTAATAAAATAAAGTGTATAAATAGTTAAGAAAGTCTTCCGCTAGTGTTTCAGTTACGGTCACAGCTTTTTATTGTTACGCTTTTTATACTTTTACTGTTCGCGTAATAATCGGAAAAAGTTTATTCTCATTTTTATAAATGAACTGCTGTGATTGTAACTGCGCTTAATATCATAATTAATGTTAACAATACCGGTACGTAACGGGCTGTTACATTTTATGGTATCAGAGCAGTTTTGTTAGGGAACTCTGATAGGGTATAACTGCATCTTGTGCTGCATAGCTATCTGTGAACTGCTTATGATTACTGCACAGGTAATTCCTCAGTGTGAGTCTGATCAACCCATTCCTTTGTGTTACATGTGCAGATATCATGAGTAGGGCACGGGGTCGCCGTGGAGCTAGGGGTGCAGGTCGTGCGACTGCACAGGATCCTCTTACTGCAGCTATGACAGCTCTGCAGGAGGAGGCAACTTTAAATAGAAATATGACTGAGACTCTGATGAAAAATAACCAAGATATGATGCATGCTTTTATGAATGAGTTAAGAGCAGAGAGGGCTCGGAACAGGGGAGATAATTCACCTCCACATACTGCCACGGAGACTGCTACCCGTACGCCATCTGTTACTCCTCAGCAGGAGGGGAGTGGTGCTAGTCGTCATTCTGGCGAGGCTAGTCACCACACTACTGATCCTACATATATTCCAAATCCTACTGTAGATCCTTCTTCTGTTGCTCAGACATCTGGTGCTGCTGGGCAGAGTGTTTTGATACAGGGTGCTGCTGGCACTGATGAGCAGAGGCTCATTTCCTTTCGGAAACATAAACCGCCATCATTTCAGGGGTCGAGGGACCCGAAGGTAGTGACTACATGGTTAAGAGGGATGGATAAGATATTTCAGGTTATGGGGTGTCAGGACCCCCAGAGGTTGCTATATTCTGTTTATATGCTCGAGGGAGATGCACACGAGTGGTGGTATACTACATCTCAGCCATTTGTTATTCAGGGTGAAGAAATTACCTGGGCTTTATTTGAACGGCTGTTTCATGAGGAATACTTTCCCAGTGATGTTAGAGAGGTCAAACAGGGGGAATTTGAGAAATTGGTACAGGGTACCATGACAGTGGAGGCCTATGTGTCGAAATTCAATGAGTTAGTCAAATTTGCTAATTATGGGGGTGTAATGCCGACTACAGAGTTTTTAGCTGCCAAGTTTCAGAGAGGTCTTAATGAGAAAATTTCAAAGAGAATGTCAAATACTGCTGTGAGAAATTTTGCAGATCTGGTGACCCAGTGTAAACGGGTTGAAAGTGTTTATAACCGTTATCCAAAGTCTGGTCCTCCAAGGACATCTGGTCCTTCTGGTAATAATAACAACAGGGGTGGCTACTATCAGAACAATAACAGGGGAAGGGGGTTGCAGGTAAGGCAGCCTCCAGGTCAGTTTAAAAGAGGTGGTGGTCAAAGAAGTGGTTTCAATGATAGGGGTTCAAACCCTCGCTGTGATAAATGTAAAAGGTTTCATCAAGGGCCGTGTACTGTGAGCCCGAATGCTTGTTTCAAATGTGGTAAGGTTGGGCATTATGCCAACAATTGTAACAGTAATACTGGGCAGGCTGCGAATCTGCAGGCCTTGCCATCTGCTCCTACGGTTGGGCGTGTCTACACTACTAATGTTCAGCAAACTGCTAAGGCGCCCAATTTGGTTAAAGGTATAATTTTTATCTCAAATATTGATTTGTCTGTGTTATTTGATTCGGGGGCGACACATTCATTTGTGGCTGAGTATGTTGCAAAAGGATTGGGATTGAAAGTGTCACGGATGTTTCCCCCTATGCGTATTACAACTGCTACGGGAGAGGTTAGTGATTCCTCCTTTGTCTGTAAAGAAGTTGGATTTACCTTTGAAGACAGGGGTTACACTATTGATTTAATTATCTTGCCCCTGGCCTCTGTTAATTTGATATTGGGTATGGATTGGCTATCTCAAAACTGCGCAATGATTGATTGTTGCGGGAAGAGGTTGATACTTGCACACGAGAGACCCTCGGTGGGTCCGTCTCCTTTTCTGTCTATGTGTCAAGCTATTAAAGCCTTGAAGGCTGGGGATCAGGGTTATATTTTCTTGGGTGGATTAGTGGGTGGTAAGGAGATTGAGATTTCTACGATTCCGGTGGTTAATGAGTTTGCGGATGTATTCCCTGATGAGATACCGGAATTTCCACCTGAGAGGGAGATTGAGTTCTCGATTGAGTTGTTGCCGGGTGTGGGGCCTATTTCCTTGGCTCCATATCGGATGTCGCCATTAGAGTTGGCAGAGTTGAAGAAACATATAGAGGAGTTGTCTGCAAAGGATTTCATCAGACCTAGTGTGTCTCCGTGGGGAGCACCGGTAATATTTGTGAAAAAGAAGGATGGAACCATGAGATTGTGTACTGACTATCGGCAATTAAATAAAGTGACGGTCAAGAACAGGTACCCATTGCCGCGTATTGATGACTTGTTGGATCAGTTGAGAGGTGCCTGTGTATTTTCAAAGATTGATCTCCGATCCGGATACCATCAAATTCGGATTAAACCGGAGGATGTGCCTAAGACGGCATTTCGTTCTAGATATGGACACTACGAGTATCAGGTTATTCCTTTTGGGCTTACTAACGCCCCGGCGGTGTTCATGGACTATATGAATCGTATTTTCAAGCCGTATTTGGATCAGTTTGTTATTGTATTCATCGATGATATTTTGATTTATTCTAAGAGCAAGGAGGAGCATACAGAGCATTTGAGGACGGTGTTACAGGTATTAAAAGATAAAAAGTTGTATGCGAAGCCGTCAAAGTGTGAATTTTGGTTATCTGAGGTGCAATTTTTAGGTCATGTTATTTCTGAAAGAGGAGTTGCTGTGGATCCGAATAAGATTGAGGCCGTTATGGACTGGGAACGACCGAAAACTGTTACAGAGATTCGAAGCTTTCTGGGTCTGGCTGGGTATTATCGACGATTTATTGAGGGGTTTTCCACAATGGTGCTACCATTGACCCGATTAACACGAAAAGATACTCCGTTTGTGTGGACTCAGGAATGTGAAAAATGTTTTTTGAAACTTAAAGAGAAGTTGACTACGGCTCCAGTGTTGACACTCCCCGACCCGGAGGGTGAATTTGAATTATACTGTGATGCGTCCAAGAGAGGTTTGGGGTGTGTACTAATGCAAGAGAAAAGAGTGGTTGCTTATGCTTCAAGATAGTTAAAGCCGCATAAAGAGAATTATCCGACGCACGATTTGGAGCTTGCTGCAATAGTGTTTGCCTTAAAAATCTGGAGGCATTTTCTGTATGGGATGAAATTTGCTGTGTTCAGTGATCACAAGAGCCTAAAGTATTTGTTTGATCAGAAAGAATTGAATATGAGACAGCGGAGATGGGTTGAATTTTTAAAGGATTATGACTTTGAGTTGAAATACCATCCGGGAAAAGCTAATGTGGTAGCAGATGCATTGAGTAGAAAGTCTGTAAGTGTGTCCCAGTTAATGCTGTGGGATCATGATTTAATAGAACAGTTCCGTGACTTGAAATTGGTGGATGTTTTCATAGGAAGTGTTGAAGAATTCAGAGGGTTACAGGTTGAGAATGAATTGTATGAGAGGATTAGAGAGAAACAGATTCTAAATGATAGCAGCAAGTATCTGAAAGGACAGAATGGTATAGCATTAAATGAACAAGGATTGTTAACGTACCAGGGCAGGATAGTTGTGCCTAAAGAATTAGCCGAAGAAGTAATGACTGAGGCCCATAAGGGTCAGTATGCTGTACACCCGGGTGCCACAAACATGTATCAAGACTTGAAAACTAAGTTCTGGTGGCCTGGGATGAAAAAGGATGTAGCCGAGTATGTATCAAGGTGTTTGATTTGTCAGAAAGTTAAGATAGAACATCAGAAACCAGCAGGGTTACTTCAGCCGTTGGATATACCAGAGTGGAAGTGGGAGAGCATCTCGATGGATTTTGTTGTTGGTTTGCCTCGGACTCAGGCCGGACACGATTCCATTTGGGTAATAGTGGACAGGCTCACGAAGTCTTCACATTTTCTGCCAGTGCGAGTGGACTTCTCTACGGAGAAATTAGCAAAGTTATATGTGAAAGAGATTGTAAGACTCCATGGAGTACCAGTTAGCATTGTTAGCGATCGGGATCCGAAATTTACTTCTCGTTTTTGGGGAGCCTTACAGCAGGCTTTTGGCACTCAGCTTCGGCTGAGCACTGCGTATCACCCGCAGACTGATGGTCAGACTGAGAGGACCATACAGACATTAGAGGATATGTTGAGAGCTTGCTCACTTGAGCAGGGTACTGCTTGGGATAGATATTTATCACTGGTGGAATTTTCATATAATAATAGCTTTCACTCCAGTTTGGGTATGGCACCATATGAGGCATTGTATGGGCGGAGATGTCGCACTCCTACTTGTTGGACAGAGGTTGGTGATAAAGAGAGATTTGGGCCGGATTTTGTGCAAGAAACTACGGCACAGATAGAAATGATCAGGGAAAGGCTTAAACAGGCACAGAATCGGCAGAAAAGTTATTATGATAATAGACACTGTAACAGCCCGTTGTACATCGGTATTGTTAACATTGATTATGATATTAAGCGCAGTTACAATCACAGTAATTGGATTAATTAAATTACGGGCAAATTTTTCTTTTAACACGTTCCTTTTCTTACCTCAATACATTTTCCGTAATCAATTAAAACAACACTATAACTGTAAAAGCATTTTGCGGAAGCATACATTTTTGCTAACATCATTCATCTTTCTTTTTATTCAGTTCATTTAAACTCACCATCTTACTCTCTCATTTTACCAAGTTGTAGTCCTTTACGTTGTCTACGCGTGGTTTCCAACCACGTACCATTTGGAGTTCTACCCATCAAGTTATACCTCTTTCTTTTAGTCTAGAAAAACTGAATTTTCGAAAATTACACTGTGGTAATCGATTACCAGTGGGTGGTAATCGATTACCACCTGTCAAAAATGAGGCAGTAGCCAATTTTCTCATTCCTCTGTTCTGGTAATCGATTACCAACTCTTGGTAATCGATTACCTCACATGGTAATCGATTACCAAAGGCCAGTAATCGATTACCAGTGCAGACAGTAGCCAATTTTTCGTCCCCTGTTGCATGGTAATCGATTACCATGCTTGGGTAATCGATTACTATGCAGCAAAATGACAGATTACAGCAGTTTTGAGCCCAAGAAAGGTTATGTAATCCATCCCTAACCCCTTGGTACTCCACATAACACATAATCATGTCCTAATGTTGGCTCTAGGCCCTTCCATCATGCATTTTCCTTAAGTTTAACATCATTTACATCATCCTCAAAATAATGGCCATTTACATGCAAATATGGACCATTTTTACAACATTACACATCAAGACTTCAAGGCTATGAATGTGGCAATGGACAAGTCCCATGCTCACTCAAAATATACAGTTATCCAAGCCATGAATAATAAAACATAAACAAGACTTAGCATATGACCATGAACACTAACAAAAGCATGGAGATAACATCATGCAATATGTTCATGACCTAAGTCTCAAAATACTAATGGTATGCTATGTGCACTCCATAAACTCCTCCAAAAGGTCATGCAATCCAATGCACCGCATGCCAAACCAACGTCCACTATACGGGCTTCTTGCCCGAAGCTCCTCCCGGCTCATAGTGACCTGAAATGTGGTCCCCCAAACACGGGGTGAGATATACGGATATATCTCAGTAAACCAATGGAGCTAGAGGCTCTCTCCACTCCATGGCTCACTAAAATGTATCAAAATGACATAACATGATATGCAAGTAAAACAATATCACCATCCACCTGGAGACACCCAAGAACATCCACTCGTGGATTCATGTTCAAGGACTCCATCATATAACTCCCGAGACAGTCCTGGCGCCTCTCCCATGGTTGAGACGACTCCATGGCAATACCCAACCGGAACTCCTCATGAGCCCTATCCGGCGGACGTCCCCCGCTTGGATCATCCTGATGTCGCTCCCAGAGTCAACACCATGGCATTCCAACTGGCGTTCTCCCGTAGGACGAACCCAGCGGATGTCCAAACCAACACACGTCAACTGGCCAGTGACCAAACAATTTTCACAAAATACAAGCAATATGCATACAAGCACACAATCACATCATGTCATCACTACAAAATCCAACCACAACCTTCCTCTAGGTGTGGTGGAGCTCACTAGGGATTAAACCCAAGTTCCAAGAGTTTACCTTAATGCTTAGCAATCCGTTCCAAACGTATGCTCCAATTTAACTTTTCACAATTCCAACCGTGTGAGGCACCCTACAACAATCATCAAATCCAAATTACACCAAAACTCACTTTTCATGAAAATTCCTCAAATTCCTCTAAGTTAAAAACTTATATTTTTCACCAAAAATTAACATAGCATTTCTAGCTTACAAACATGATTCTAAGGCCTTTTCATCTAATAGCATTTTTCCATTTGGGCTCTCTATCATCACACATCTAAAATCAAAGCTTTGAACACAAATTCATAGATCTAAGAAATCAACCATCAAAAGACCACAAATATACTTACAATGTGTTGTATGATCACCACCAAGGCTTCACTAACCCATTTGAAGCTCAAAACTCCAAGAAATCTCCAAAAACACTAATGGGTCGAATCTGAGTTGCTCAAAAACGCGGCCAAGGAGGTGGATTCAAGGCTTCTAAGTGCTACCAATGGCTTTGGAAGGTTGTTTACGATAGATTTCGACACCAAAATCAAGCGATTCGGTGGAGAAACGAAGAAATGGTGAAATGGGAAGAAAATGGTGTATTTGGCTTCTCCTCACTGTGTGAGCGCGCAAGAACAAGGAAAAAGAGAGAAAGGAAGGAAAGAAAAGGAGGTGGGGCCAAGTGACTTCGGTCACACGGGTCCCACACGCAATCTAACTTTAACTCCGATAAAAATTTCCGATCACAAATCCTTAATCTAAATATTTTTCCAGTCCATGACATATTTTTATTTCTCCAAAATAATGATAAAATTTCACACCTATCGGTACACTCACATCACAGTATTTTAACACTTAAAAATTCACTATTCATCAATTTTTCCCAAATTTGCCTATTTACTCAATTTTCCGCCCTGATTCCATTTCCAGCATTACTTTTGTCATATGAAATCTCTAACTCAGTATTTAAGCCTCATAACACACGGTTGGCAATTTACCGTTTTACCCTTTTTGCCCTTTTTGGCCATCATCCTTGGATTTTCACTAATCCATCAACTTTCATTTCACAATATAACATTAAAATAAACATTTAAATATTTGAGGTGTTATATTCACCCCACCTTTTTGAAATTTTGTCCGCAAAATTAAATCATACCTGCTCGCTAACTCAGGATACAGCCGGAGAATCTCGTCCTCCCGCTCCCAAGTAGCCTCCTCAGGTGTGCGGCCTTCCCACTGAATCTTCAGCATGGGAATCACTTTACTTCTCAATCGCTTTTCACTGCGATCCAAAACTGCAATAGGACCAATGGGAGTCTTCAAGTTCTCCCTGATTTCAATATTATCCGGCATCACCACATGTGATTCATCCGGAACATAACGTCGCAACTGCGACACATGAAAAACATCATGTAGATTAGATAACTGCGGGGGTAAGGCAAGCTGATAGGCCACCAATCCTACTCTTTTCATAATCTGATACGGCCCAATAAACCGTGGACTCAGCTTCCTCACACCCAACGCACGGCCAACACCTGTGACCGGCGACAAACGTACGAAAACATGGTCACCTTCCTCAAATTCCAGCGGTCTATGCTTATTGTCATAATAGCTCTTCTGTCAATTCTGTGCCTGTTTCAATTTTTCCCTGATCATTTCAATTTGCACTGTTGTTTCCTGCACAAAATCCGGACCAAATCTTTCTTTATCGCCTACCTCAGTCCAACAAGTGGGCGTACGACACCTCCTGCCATACAAAACCTCATATGGTGCCATACCCAGACTGGAATGAAAACTGTTGTTATAAGAAAACTCCACCAGTGGTAAGTACTTATCCCAAGCATTACCCTGTTCCAGTGTGCATGCTCTCAGCATATCCTCAAGTGTTTGTATGGTCCTTTCAGTCTGACCATCAGTCTGCGGGTGATAAGCAGTGCTCAGCCGGAGCTGAGTGCCAAAAGCCTGCTGCAAAGCTCCCCAAAAGCGTGAAGTAAACTTCGGGTCCCGATCACTCACAATGCTAATCGGTATCCCATGGAGTCTAACAATCTCCTTTACATACAATGTAGCCAACTTCTCTGTGGTGTGATCCACTCGCACTGGTAGAAAATGTGCAGACTTCGTAAGTCGGTCCACAATGACCCAAATCGAATCATGACCAGCTTGAGTTCGCGGCAATCCCACAACAAAATCCATTGAAATACTCTCCCATTTCCATTCAGGTATATCCAGCGGCTGAAGTAATCCAGCAGGTTTCTGATGCTCTATTTTCACTTTCTGACACACCAAGCACTTAGACACGTACTCGGCAACATCCCTTTTCATACCAGGCCACCAGAACTTCACTTTCAAATCTTGGTACATTTTTGTGGCACCTGGGTGGATAGCATATTGACCCTTATGGGCCTCAGTCATAACTTCCTCTGCAAGTTCCTTGGGCACAACAATCCTGCCCTGATATAATAACAATCCCTGTTCATTAACAGCTATGCCACTCTGGCCTTTCAAATACTTTATACTTTCATTTCTAATCTGAGTCTCTTTAATCTTCTCGTGCAGCTCGTTTTCAATCCGAGTCAACTCCATATCACACATTCTTCCTGCAAAGAAATCCGTTATTTTCATATCACGGAATTGCTCAATTACTTCATTGTCCCACATCATCATATGAGATAAGTTAACAGACTTCCTACTCAATGCATCAGCCACAACATTGGCCTTTCCCGGGTGGTATTTCAGCTCAAAGTCATAATCTTTCAAGAATTCAACCCATCTACGCTGTCTCATATTCAGCTCCTTCTGATCAAATAAATATTTCAAGCTTTTATGGTCGCTGAACACAGCAAACTTCATCCCATATAGAAAGTGCCTCCAAATTTTCAAGGCAAACACAATAGCAGCCAATTCCAAGTCGTGCGTCGGATAATTTTCTTCATGTGGCCTCAACTGCCTAGACGCATATGCAATAACTTTTCCTTCCTGCATCAGCACGCTCCCTAAACCTTTCTTAGAAGCATCACAATATAGCACAAACTCACCCTCCGGATCAGGTAAAGTCAACACCGGAGCAGTAGTCAATTTCTCTTTCAGTAGCAGAAAACAGTCCTCACATTCCTGGGTCCACACAAAAGGAGTATCCTTTCGTGTCAATCGGGTCAACGGTAGAACCATTGCAGAAAATCCCTGAATAAATCGGCGATAATAGCCAGCAAGCCCCAGAAAACTTCTAATCTCAGTCACGGTCTTCGGTCGTTCCCAGTCACTTACCGCTTCAATCTTGCTTGGATCCACTGCAACACCGCTTGCAGAAATAACATGACCCAAAAATTGCACCTCAGACAACCAGAATTCACACTTAGACGGTTTAGCATACAGTTTCTTGTCTTTCAACACCTGCAACACTGTCCTCAAATGGTCGACGTGCTCCTCCTTACTCTTAGAGTAGATCAAAATGTCATCAATGAATACAATTACAAACTGGTCCAAAAACGGTTTGAAAATGCGGTTCATATAGTCCATGAATACCGCCGGGGCATTAGTAAGCCCAAAAGGAATCACTTGATACTCAAAATGTCCATATCTGGATCGGAAAGCTGTTTTAGGTACATCCTCCGGTTTAATCCGAATCTGGTGATATCCGGACCGGAGATCAATCTTTGAAAATACACAGGCACCCCTCAACTGATCTAATAAATCATCAATACGCGGTAATGGGTACCGGTTCTTAATAGTCACTTTATTTAGCTGTCGGTAGTCAGTGCACAGTCTCATGCTACCATCCTTTTTCTTTACAAATATAACCGGTGCTCCCCACGGAGACACACTTGGCCTAATAAAATTCTTCGCAGATAATTCTTCAATGTGTTTCTTCAACTCAGCCAACTCAAGTGGCGACATCCGGTATGGAGCCAAAGAGATCGGCCCCACACCAGGCAATAGGTCAATCGAGAATTCAATCTCTCTCTCAGGTGGGAATTCCGGTATCTCATCCGGAAATACATCCTCAAACTCATTAACAACTGGTATAGCAGAAATCTCTTCCTTTTTATCACCCACCAATCCGCCCAACAAGACATAACCCAAATCTCCAGCCTTCAAGGCTTTCACAGTTTGACTTACAGACAAATACAGAGACGGACAAACAGACGGCCTCTCGTGAGATAGCAACAACCTCTTTCCGCAGCAATCAATCATTGCGCAGTTCCGAGACAACCAATCCATCCCCAAAATCAAATTGACAGAGGCCAGGGGTAAGATAATTAAATCAATGGTGTAACCCCTGCCTAAATAAGTGAACTTCACATCTTCACAAATCCAAGACGATTCACTAACCTCTCCTGTAGCGGTAGTAATACGCATCGGAGGAACCATCCGTGTTACCTTTAAGTCCAACGCCTTAGCCACATAGTCCGCCACAAATGAATGTGTTGCTCCCGAATCAAACAACACAGATAAATCAACATTAGAGAGAAAGATTATACCTTTAACCAGGTTCGGAGCCTTTTCAGTACGTTGTGCATTAGTAGTATAAACCCGTCCCACAGTAGGAACAACAGCAATAGGAGTAGCAGTAGTAGTAGCTGGCGGCAAGGCCTGCAGATTCGCAGCCTGCCCCGAAGAAGACGGACAATTTCTAGCAAAGTGGCCATTCCGACCACATTTATAACAAGCCGACGGATCAGCACCACACACACCTTTGTGGTATTTACCACACTTCCCACATTGTGGGGTAGGATATCTGTTCGCAGCACCACCACCACCAGTATTTCCACCCCTCTTGAACTGACCAGGAGGCTGCCTCACATGCAACCCCCTACCCCTGTTATTATTATTGAAACCTCCTCTGTTAGCATTACCAGAAGGACCAGGTGTCCTCTTAACATCTTGCTCTTTTGTCGAATCAGATTTCGGATACCTCCCATAAACAGTCTCGACCCTCTTACATTGGGTCACCAAATCAGCAAAGTTTCTCACCGCCGTATTAGACATCCTCTTTGCAATCTTCTCACTCAGCCCTCTTTGAAATTTAGCTGACAAGAATTCCGGAGTAGGTAGAGTACCTCCATAATTAGCAAACTTCACAAGTTCATTAAATTTCGCCACATAGGCATCCACAGTCATAACTCCCTGTACCAAATTATCAAATTCCCCTTGCTTTGCCTCCCGAACATCGCGGGGAAAATATTCTTCATGAAATAATCCTTCAAACATAGTCCAAGTAAGGACCTCACCCTGAATAACAAACGGGCGAGACACATTGTCCCACCACTCTTGGGCATCACCCTCCAGCATATAAACAGAATACAACAACTTCTGCGGATCTTGGCATCTCATAACCTGAAAAATCTTATCCATACCCCTCAACCAAGCAGTGACCTCCTTTGGGTCCCTTGACCCCATAAATGCGGGTGGCTTATGTTTCCTAAAAGATATGAGCCTACGCTCATCGTCAGCATTATCAAGCACCTGCCCAGCAGCCCCAGTAGATTGGGCAACAGATGATGGGTCAGGAACATAGCTAGGGTCAGTAGTGGTATGATGACTGGCCTCACCAGTGTGGTGACTAGCCCCACTCTCCCCCTGTTGAGGAGTAACAGATGGCGTCGGTGTAGGAGTCACCGTAGCCGTGTGTGGAGGTGTATTCTCCCTCCTAGGACGACCTCTATCCGCCCTCATCTCAGCCATAAAGGCCTGCATCATATCCTGATTAGCTTTCATCAGGTTCTCTGTCATATTTCTATTTGCAGCCGTTTCCGCCTGCAGAGCATTCAGTGCTGCAGTGACCGGATCCGGTGGCAAAGGACCTGCACCACGTGCCCCACGGCGACCTCGTGCCCTACTCATGATATCTGTACATGTAACACAAAGGAATGAGTTGATCAGACCCACACTGAGGAATCACATATACATTAATCATAAATAGTTCACAGATAGCTATGGCACACAAGATACATCATACACAACAATCAGAGTTCCCTAAACAAAACTGCTCTGATACCATAAAATGTAACAGCCCGTTGTACACCGGTATTGTTAACATTGATTATGATATTAAGCGCAGTTACAATCACAGTAATTGGATTAATTAAATTACGGGCAAATTTTTCTTTTAACACGTTCCTTTTCTTACCTCAATACATTTTCCGTAATCAATTAAAACAACACTATAACTGTAAAAGCATTTTGCGGAAGCATACATTTTTGCTAACATCATTCATCTTTCTTTTTATTCAATTCATTTAAACTCACCATCTTACTCTCTCATTTTACCAAGTTGTAGTCCTTTACGTTGTCTACGCGTGGTTTCCAACCACGTACCATTTGGAGTTCTACCCATCAAGTTATACCTCTTTCTTTTAGTCTAGAAAAACTGAATTTTCGAAAATTACACTGTGGTAATCGATTACCAGTGGGTGGTAATCGATTACCACCTGTCAAAAATGAGGCAGTAGCCAATTTTCTCATTCCTCTGTTCTGGTAATCGATTACCAACTCTTGGTAATCGATTACCTCACATGGTAATCGATTACCAAAGGCCAGTAATCGATTACCAGTGCAGACAGTAGCCAATTTTTCGTCCCCTGTTGCATGGTAATCGATTACCATGCTTGGGTAATCGATTACTATGCAGCAAAATGACAGATTACAGCAGTTTTGAGCCCAAGAAAGGTTGTGTAATCCATCCCTAACCCCTTGGTACTCCACATAACACATAATCATGTCCTAATGTTGGCTCTAGGCCCTTCCATCATGCATTTTCCTTAAGTTTAACATCATTTACATCATCCTCAAAATAATGGCCATTTACATGCAAATATGGACCATTTTTACAACATTACACATCAAGACTTCAAGGCTATGAATGTGGCAATGGACAAGTCCCATGCTCACTCAAAATATACAGTTATCCAAGCCATGAATAATAAAACATAAACAAGACTTAGCATATGACCATGAACACTAACAAAAGCATGGAGATAACATCATGCAATATGTTCATGACCTAAGTCTCAAAATACTAATGGTATGCTATGTGCACTCCATAAACTCCTCCAAAAGGTCATGCAATCCAATGCACCGCATGCCAAACCAACGTCCACTATACGGGCTTCTTGCCCGAAGCTCCTCCCGGCTCATAGTGACCTGAAATGTGGTCCCCCAAACACGGGGTGAGATATACGGATATATCTCAGTAAACCAATGGAGCTAGAGGCTCTCTCCACTCCATGGCTCACTAAAATGTATCAAAATGACATAACATGATATGCAAGTAAAACAATATCACCATCCACCTGGAGACACCCAAGAACATCCACTCGTGGATTCATGTTCAAGGACTCCATCATATAACTCCCGAGACAGTCCTGGCGCCTCTCCCATGGTTGAGACGACTCCATGGCAATACCAAACCGGAACTCCTCATGAGCCCTATCCGGCGGACGTCCCCCGCTTGGATCATCCTGATGTCACTCCCAGAGTCAACACCATGGCATTCCAACTGGCGTTCTCCCGTAGGACGAACCCAGCGGATGTCCAAACCAACACACGTCAACTGGCCAGTGACCAAACAATTTTCACAAAATACAAGCAATATGCATACAAGCACACAATCACATCATGTCATCACTACAAAATCCAACCACAACCTTCCTCTAGGTGTGGTGGAGCTCACTAGGGATTAAACCCAAGTTCCAAGAGTTTACCTTAATGCTTAGCAATCCGTTCCAAACGTATGCTCCAATTTAACTTTTCACAATTCCAACCGTGTGAGGCACCCTACAACAATCATCAAATCCAAATTACACCAAAACTCACTTTTCATGAAAATTCCTCAAATTCCTCTAAGTTAAAAACTTATATTTTTCACCAAAAATTAACATAGCATTTCTAGCTTACAAACATGATTCTAAGGCCTTTTCATCTAATAGCATTTTTCCATTTGGGCTCTCTATCATCACACATCTAAAATCAAAGCTTTGAACACAAATTCATAGATCTAAGAAATCAACCATCAAAAGACCACAAATATACTTACAATGTGTTGTATGATCACCACCAAGGCTTCACTAACCCATTTGAAGCTCAAAACTCCAAGAAATCTCCAAAAACACTAATGGGTCGAATCTGAGTTGCTCAAAAACGCGGCCAAGGAGGTGGATTCAAGGCTTCTAAGTGCTACCAATGGCTTTGGAAGGTTGTTTACGATAGATTTCGACACCAAAGTCAAGCGATTCGGTGGAGAAACGAAGAAATGGTGAAATGGGAAGAAAATGGTGTATTTGGCTTCTCCTCACTGTGTGAGCGCGCAAGAACAAGGAAAAAGAGAGAAAGGAAGGAAAGAAAAGGAGGTGGGGCCAAGTGACTTCGGTCACACGGGTCCCACACGCAATCTAACTTTAACTCCGATAAAAATTTCCGATCACAAATCCTTAATCTAAATATTTTTCCAGTCCATGACATATTTTTATTTCTCCAAAATAATGATAAAATTTCACACCTATCGGTACACTCACATCACAGTATTTTAACACTTAAAAATTCACTATTCATCAATTTTTCCCAAATTTGCCTATTTACTCAATTTTCCGCCCTGATTCCATTTCCAGCATTACTTTTGTCATATGAAATCTCTAACTCAGTATTTAAGCCTCATAACACACGGTTGGCAATTTACCGTTTTACCCTTTTTGCCCTTTTTGGCCATCATCCTTGGATTTTCACTAATCCATCAACTTTCATTTCACAATATAACATTAAAATAAACATTTAAATATTTGAGGTGTTATAGACACAGACCGCTGGAATTTGATGAAGGTGATCATGTGTTTGTACGGTTATCTCCAGTTACTGGTGTTGGGCGTGCACTGGGCGTGAGGAAGCTGAGCCCCCGTTTTATTGGGCCGTATCAAGTAATGAAAAGAGTTGGACCAGTGGCCTATCAGCTTGCCTTGCCCCCACAGTTGTCAAATCTGCACGATGTTTTCATGTATCACAGCTGCGGCGTTACATTCCGGATGAATCACATGTGGTGATACCGGACGAGATTGAAATTAAAGAGAACTTAAAGATGCCTATAGGTCCTATTGAGGTCCTTGACCGCAGTGAAAAGAAGCTCAGAAGCAAAGTGATACCGATGTTAAAGATTCAATGGGAAGGACGTACACCTGAGGAAGCTACTTGGGAGCGGGAGGAGGAGATTCTCCGACTATATCCTGAGTTAGTGGACAGGTATGGATTAATTTTGCGGACAAAATTCTAAAAGGTGGGGTGATTATAACACCTCACAATTCTAAAATAAGTAATTAAAGTGTTAAGTGACAAATTAAGTGAAGGATTAGTGAAAATCCCAAAGAATAGGCCAAAATACAAAGAAAGGGTAATTAGCCAACACGCAACCCTAGGAAGGTAAAAATTGAGCAGGAGGTCTCAGATGATAAAAATAAGACTGGAAATGGATTCAGAACGAAAAATTGAGTGGATAGGCAAGTTTCAGAAAAATCAGTGAATAGTGTTTTTAGCGGGTAAAAATACCGCAGTCAGATTGCACCGTAAAACGTGCCAGTGGAATTTTGAGCTCTAGGTTTCAAATATTGAATTTAAATGGTCCATAGAAATAGGAAATATGATTTCTGATAATATTTGAGGGATTTAAGTCAATTTGTGGAAGTTTGTCAACGGAGCGCGCTGTACCTTAAAGCAGTGTTTTTCCGAACAACCGGAAAGCTCCAAATTTATCTGAATGATTAAAATTAAAGGATTTTGTTAAGATAAAAAAATTATAATTTCTCATTAGGTCTTTAAATTGTGAATTTTAGTGATGATCGGAGGGAAATTCGGGTGAGTTTTAAATCGCGTGGGACCCGTTTCCACTTAAAAATCACTTAAAGCCACTATTCATCACCCTCACCCTCACCATTTCTCTCTCTTCCCTTGCGCACACAGCCCCCCTTTCTTCCCTTTTGTGCAGATTTTTCCCCCTCCCCTAAACCAAGCAATAATCCACCAAATTCAACAAAGTATGTGTTGAATCTTGATGGAAAACACCTCCTAAACCCATTGGTAGCCTTGGTTAGCCTTGAAATTGAGTGTGTGAGGAGATCCATGCCCATTTAGGCCGCGGTTTGCAAGAAGAAAAGGGGGATCATGTTGATTTTAAATGCTCCAATGGTGGAGTATACTTAGGTGGAGCCTTATACCGTTCAATTGGGTGAGTTATTTCAACATTTCATTGGTTGATTTTTGAATTTGGATTATGGACCCTAAAGAGGGATTTTGTGATATGTTGTGTTAGAGAGCTCAAATGGAAAATGTCTATTAGATGGTAATGTCTTAGAATGATGTATTAATGCTAGAAATGCAATGAAAATTTTAAGCGAAAAAAATGGATTTTTTAACTTAGGAAAAATTGATGCATGAAATGGAATTTTTGAGTTTTGTGTTAATGTGTGGTATAGTGAATTGTAGTGTGATTATATGATGTTAGGAAGTGATTATGTGAGTTGTGGGCCATAGGAATTGAGTGGAAATCCTTGGTTTGGACTAACCAAGATTAGGCCATTTATGTACAATTGAGCAAATGGATGTGTTAGAACACTTTGGTGTTGTGTTGTGTGATGGAAAAGTTATTAGATGGGTTGTGTGGTGATTGGCATGTGGAAGAATCAATGTAAAAATGATAAGTGTTGAAAGTGGCAAAATGTGCCTAAAGTGTAATAATTCGCAAAACGTTGCGAAAAAGTCGTAAAACCGTAAAACGGCGATTGAACTAGCCTTTGGGTAACCTAAGTAAGTGAAATAAAATGAGAAAGAAAATTTAGAAAAATAAAACCTAAATTAACCCTTGTATGGCCGAACCTTAGGGGGGAGAGAGGAGGAAATTTGACGTTTTTGCGTTTCGACATATTGTGACTGAAACTGACGGTCGTGCATGGTTGTACAGGTTGCCGTACGTGGACATAGACTTGGAACAGTGAAACAGTGGATTGCCCTTGGTCCTGGATCAAGTGGATTGAGGTAAGTGTTGTGGTTTACAAATGTACGTTGAAATTCATGAGTGGATTCAAAGTTCTAATTGGGGGGAATTGTCCTCTTTGTAGGCGTTCCCTGTTAAGCGCTGCAAGTGGAGTCTACGGAGCCTTGTAAAAAGAAAGAAAGAAAGGTAACCTCTTGGTACTGGGGCTTGTTCCCCTTCTGTGTTCCACCTTGCTAGTTGATGGCAATGGTAGGAAGTGTGTATGAGTAGTGTAGAACAGCATGAGCATGCATGTGCATTATCACAGTGGGTACTTATGTACCAGATCTCTGGCCAGTAGATATTTTTAGCCTTCGGGCAAGTGTTTCCGGACTGCCACTGGATAGGTCTCCGAGAGGGAGTTCCAGTTGACCCAGGGTCGTGGTGTGTTATCCGGATAGGAGCACACTAGGTTGTCTCGGGTGTATATGGTTGGAAGGGGTACCTTGGTGGGTTGTTCTATGAACACGCCAGGGGTAGTACCCATAGGCGTATAGCCGAGGACATGGCGTGGTATTGGTAGCTACCATCCCGCATGTCGTAGTTGTTCTGATATATCCCCCCTTTCTCTAAATCCCTTGCTATATCCCGTTTTATAACAGTGGTGTTGTTTTTATGCTATTTGTATACATCGAAGTGAACCATTGGGTGGAGTTTTCTCCAGAACCTCTTGGTTACTAAGATATATCCGTATATCTCACCCCGTCTCGGGGCATTTATTTCAGGATGTACCAGTGGACACGGAGCAGCGGGCAAGAAGCCCGCATGATGACGAGTGGAGCGGTGGTGTATAGTGTACTTTTTGGGTGGCCATTTGGCCCAGGCTAGACTTAGAGCATGAACATGTATATGTATGTAGGAGGAGTCCATTAGCATTATGTTCATGTTATTTTGGACGTTTTAGACTGTTTCGGAGTTGGTAGGCAATGTTGTTTGTCCAACTTCAAACGGCGATAACCGGAGCTCACGAGCTCGGAATCGAGTGTGTGATAGCTTGTTAGAAAGGTAATTGAATAAGGAAAAAAGATAACCTGGAGTTTAAGTTCGGATTTTTATTTTGTGTTCGTAGAAAAACAATTAGCAAGTCCAGTTAAGTGGTAAAAACGTAAAAGTGAGGAATTGGCTAAGTGGGTTTATGGGAACCCCTTAGTATCTTGTAGGTAATAAAATAAAGTGTATAAATAGTTAAGAAAGTCTTCTGCTAGTGTTTCAGTTACGGTCATAGCTTTTTATTGTTACGCTTTTTATACTTTTACTGTTCGCGTAATAATCGGAAAAAGTTTATTCTCATTTTTATAAATGAACTGCTGTGATTGTAACTGCGCTTAATATCATAATTAATGTTAACAATACCGGTACGTAACGGGCTGTTACATACGTGAGTTTGGATTATTCATATGGTCATCTTTGTTCATGTCACCCCGTTTTGGGGATTATTCATAATGTACTTCATTTTATTAACAAAGTATATGTCTTCGTAATTTAAAACCAAATATGAGTGCTGACGGCGAAAAAGGGAGTTCTGAGAGCGGAGAGGGCAAGCACCCATCAAAAGAAGAAGATAATCTTCTACGGAGGATCATCAAAAGGAGAAATGGTGGAAATGAGGTATCCTCGGGAGCTATTTCTAGAGTACCAAGACAAGAACCATGGATGGAGGAAATCCAGGAGAATTATGCCTCCTGGAGGGAAATCCTAATGAAACATAATGGAGAAGATGATGATTAGGAAGGAGAACATGAGGTGGATACAGAAGAGGATTTACATGAACTTGCAGAAGAATAGGATGTTAATCATGGAGGTATCAAGATGTGGATGGAAGAAGATGGAAGAACTTACTTTAGCTGTACCAAAAGGGCAAGAAGAAGAATGCGGAAGCCTTGGGAGAAAGCAACCGGAGTGTCATTTATGGAGAAGAAGATCGAGTCTTTGTAGGCAAAAAAAGGAAGAGTCAATGTGACTGATGTGGGCAATGAGTACTATGTCGTCCAATTCAGTGATAAAGATGACCTTAATCATGCTCTGATCGGAGGACCCTGGATTGTTTTAGGTCATTACCTTTCAATAAGAAAATGGGAATCGGATTTCAAACCTATTGCTTCTGGGATTGCTAAAATAGCAGCATGGGTCAGGCTGCCGAATATTCCTCTGGAATTCCACGATGAAGCTTTCTTCCGGTGATTAGGGAACTGGATAGGGAAGTTAATCAAAATAGACAGTACCATGAATGCTCATGCAAGATGTCATTTCGCTAGAATTTGTGTAGAGCTGGACTTGTTTCAACCTTTGAAGGGTGAATACATTCTTGATGGAGTAGTAAAACAAATTGAGTACGAGGGACTGGGTCTAATTTGTTTTGGTTGCGGTCGCTATGGCCATAGTACTGAGTGTTGTTCTCATTCATGTAAATTCCAAAACAACGAGGACAAAGGTAACGGTAATGGAGTAATACATCATGCCATGCCAGACTAGCAAGCAGAAGATGTTCAGGAAAATTCAAAAGGATTAGGGCCTGGATGGTGGTTCATCGTCAACGGCGCCCACGGCACGCTCCTGAGATTCCTAACCCTAATCAATCGATAATTGATATGAAGGAGTTACGGAAAGAGCAAATAATGAAAATGGTAATCATGCAAGTATCAGTGAGACAACCACGATTTCCAAGTTTGCTGCCTTAACATACGCCCCTAGTTATGTGAAAAATGATAACTCTCAAAGTCAGGAAAATTCAATTTCTATGGGAGCCACTTGAGTTGAATCCACTCCTAAAGTCTGGACCAAATCTAGAAAACCTAAGTAGCCCATTAAGCCCACCCAAACAGAAAATCCCCATCAGAAAAACCTGGTGATTTCCAATCCAATCATTCACCATAAGCCAAATCATAGTCAAACTGAGAAAAATACTACCCATTTGGATCCAACCCAATTAAGCATAGGAGCCCAACACATCATTTCTTCGCAGGGAAACCAGGATGCAGACAATATGTCAATAGATCCTACCAATCGTAATCCTCATAATACAAATCTCCATGCAACTTTCCACAAGAAAGGGCCAGATATCGTAAATTCTCAAATAAAAGATATTGAAAGGAAAAAAGAGGAGTTAAGAGGAGCAGCAAAAACTCATCATTCCATCAGCAATATGGAATTAGATAATAATCCAGGGGAGAAAGATAACAAACAAGTGGTTGCAGGAGCCAGGAATTCTTGCAACAACTATAGTTGTTAATGAATTTTCTATTATGGAATTGAAGAGGTGCAGTAAAACCTCAGTTCCAAAGAACATTATCTATGTTAGTTAGAAAATATCGTCTTAAAATTATTGTTATTGTTGAGCCTCGGTGCAGTGGTCAAACAGCAAGAAAGATAGTTCGTAAAGTTGGTTTAAAAAATTCCTTTATACAAGAAGCGGATGGGTTAGCTAGGGGTATTTGGGTTCTTTGGAATGATTGTGTTGTTTCTGTAGAAATCTTGCACAACAAAAAATAGTTTATTCATTTCAAAGTCCAGTTTCCTGATCAACCCTTATTTGTTTGTATTGCTATCTATGCCAGTCCTCATGAAAATATCAGAAAAGAGCTTTGGGAGGATTTGCTTATTATAAGAAACATTATAACAGGCCCTTGGTTAGCAGCTGGTGACTTCAATGAGATAACCACAAGGGAGGAAAAGATAGGCCGTAGTCAATTTGATGTTAATAAGTGTTATAATTTCGCAACGATTCTGCATAATTGCAAATTGCTGGATCTTGGTGGTTCAGGTTCACGGTTTACTTGGAGAGGACCCAAGTTCCTTCATCTAGATCGTGTTTTCAAGCGGTTGGATCGAGCTTGTGCAAATACGTGTTGGAAAACAACTTTTTGGATGCTTGGGTTAGAGTTCTCCCTCGTATTCACTTTGATCACAATCCAGTAATGGTTTACCTTACTAACACTGACAATTCTTGGAGAAACTGCCATTTTCGTTTTGAGATTGCCTGGATGAATCATCATTCATTTGGGAATCTCTTAGCGAGCTGTTGGCTCCCATCAACCCCCACGAAGGAAAACTTAGAATCTCTCACTCCTTGTTTAAAACAGTGGAACAAAATAGTGTTTGGAAACATCTTCCAAAGAAAGTCAAAAGTTATGGACTCGATTAGTAGAATTCAACAACTCCCTCAGTTCCATGTTAATCTAGAGTACCAAATAAAGGAAAAGGAGCTCAGAAAAAACTTAGACTCGATATTGGCTCAAGAGGAGATTTTGTGGTTCCAAAAATCTCGGGTTAAGTGGATTAATGATAGTGATAAAAATACGAGGTTTTACTATATTAAAACTTCCACAAGAAGGAGCTCTAACAGGATTATGGAGCTTAAAAATTCTGAGGGGTGTGGATGGGAGATTTAGACCAGTTACATCATCTGGTTACTAATTTTTACAATAATTTGTTTTGTGAAGAAGATACTTGTAGACCTTGGCTGAATACAGAGACAAAATGGCCTACTATCTCTGATAATCTTCAGCTGGCCCTAGCTCATAATCTGGATGATAAAGATATTCATCAGGTTGTTTTCAATATTAATGGTACAAAGGCTCCGGGGGACGATGGCTTCCCAACAGCTTTTTTCCATAAGAATTGGAATTTAATCAAGCATGAGATTTTCCAGGATGTTCACAAGGTATTTCAAGATCCTACTTTGATGAACTCCATCAATACCATGCAGCTAGTGTTGATTCCTAAGGTAAAAAGACCTGATAGTGTAATGCAACTCAGACCAATCTCCCTTTGTAATGTGATTTACAAAATCATTACCAAGATTTTGGTTTATAAACTGAAACCGCAAATGAGTGTCTTGGTTTCTCCTTATCAAGCGAGCTTTATTCCCAAACGTCATATCCATGACAATATAATCATTGATCAAGAACTTATTCATTCCATGCATAGGATGAAGGGCAACAAAAGTTTCATGGCAATCAAGATTGATCTTGAAAAAGCTTATGATAGATTCAGTTGGGAATTTATTCACAAAGTCTTAGAAGAAATTTGGCTGCCTAGTTCTATTACAAAGGTTGTTTTACAATGTATTTATTCTGGTAGAGCTTCTGTTTTATGGAATGGGGTGGTTGCAGGAAACTATATTCTTTCTAGGGGAATTCGTCAAGGAGATCCCCTTTCTCCTTACATCTTCGTCCTAGTAATGGAAAAATTATCTCATTTGATCCTTGATGCTGTTAATGAAAAACGGTCCTAAGATAGCTCATTTGATGTTTGTTGATGACTTAATACTGTTCGCGGAAGCTTCTTTGGAGCAGTTGCATGTTATTATGGAATGCTTGGAAATGTTTGGCAAAATGTCTGGCCTTCGGTATGCATTCCTAAATCTAGTGTCTTTTTTTCCAAGAATACTACCCCTCAAATTGCAGAAGAAATTACTCGAGTGTGTGGTTTCAAAAGAGCTCATAATATTGGTCGTTATCTTGGGTCAATGATGCAACACGGTCGTGTCTCAAAAAACCATTATGCTGGTGTCATTGATAGAGTCAGACAAAAGTTGGCTGGTTGGAGCTCCCAGATGTTGTCTTTTGCAGGTAAAGTCACTTTTGCAAATTCTATTATTTCAGTAGTTCCAACTTTTCATATGCAATAGTTTGCTGCCCAAATCTATTTGTGATGAGATAGAAAAGCTTCAGAGAGCCTTTATCTAGAGAGACACAAGTAATCAAAGGAAGGCTTATCTAGTCGCTTGGGAGCAAGTTTGCAAACCAAAAAGTTTGGGAGGATTGGGGCTTATTAATTTTCGAACACAAAACATTGCCTTTATGCATAAACTGGCCTGGGCGATGATCAATTCCCCACATGAACTTTGGGTACAAGTGGCTATGAGCAAATATGGTAGAGGCCAGGATTTTCGAAGAGGGCTCATAAAAATTATGACTCAAACTTCTGGAAGAATCTATCTTCGGTGTGGCCATCCTTTCTTGATGGTATGAAATGGGACTTAAGAAATAGGCAGGACACCAGATCTTGGCTAGACAATTGGACATATCTGTCAAGGAATCTTTTTTCTTTAGCTTCATCTCCTCCTCCTATAAAAGACTTGCATAAACCAGTTAGTGATCTAGGTATTAACAGAACTGGTCAATGGAATGTTAATTTTTTGCATCAGTACCTGGATGATGACATCATGATATGCGATCAGCATATAGGAAATTACAAGATGAAAAGAAGAAGAAAGTGACTCAATCAATGCAAGAAAGGCAGAAAAAATGATTAAAAATATCCAAAGTCTGAATATCAGGAGAGATGCATAAAAGAAGGCAAAAAGGGCAAAGAAGACCTAGGTTCCCACGCTCACAGCGCGGGAATGGCGCTCAGAGCGTGGGAAGAAGAAAATTGGCAGAAGGTCCCACGCTGAGAGCGCGAGATCCGCGCCATCAGCGCGGGTGGGCAAAAACAGACAGAACCTCCCACTATAACAGCGCGGGAGTGGCGCTGTCAGCGTGGGAGGCGCGAAAAGATGGAAATTCAAATTTTGCAAATTAGGTCAAAGTCTCTTATAAAAAGAGACTCAACCTTTGAAGCCACACAGACCAGAAGAGACCTAGAAAGGGGCAGATCCGGCTGAAGGAGGAGGGCGTTCTTCGCGTTCGTTGTTTCGTTCTTGTAATCTTCTTCTTCTATTTTTATTTTCAGTTCATGTTGAAATCAGATCAGTGATCATGATGTTGATTGGCTAGATCTATTTCTGTAGTCAGGGGCATGATCCCTTTGTGAACAATTGTTACAAGGATTGAATCATTATATGTATTGATTTTAATATATTTCATCTTTATCTTGCGCGTATTGATATTATTTTTGTTAGATCTGATCAACCTAATAGGGAATGATAGTCTGGGGATCAAGGTTCGCAATAGGAATATTGGAATACTGATCCTGAAAGGGGATAAAGATGACTCTCCATGCATGTTCTAGGAATAGACTTGTATGGATTGCAGTCGTGGGATTTATCTACATAATGCTTATTTTCAGGCGGGATTACTAAGGGATTAGGGTTCCAACTGAAGTAAAGGGTTAGATCACCAAGGGATTGGGATCTAACTAATTATTTCTAAAAAAGATGATAATTTGTCTGTGTTGTTAATTTCGATAAGTATTGTGAATCAATCCAAAGTAAAATTGGGAACAATTGGTGAATGTACCATGGCTACAGTATTCTTCATCACTTATTCTACAAAAACATTTCTTTCATTTATTTTAAGTCTTTTTCGTAAAAACCTAAAAACAAGTCTTTACATTTTAATTAGTTACCATATTGCGGAAACACAAATCGATTCATCTAACTTAAGAGGACTGGTTATAGTAGTAATTGTTTTCCAATCCCTGTGGAGACGATCTTATTTATCACTTTTATTACTTGGAACGATCGGTACACTTGCCGATTACGCAACAAGTTTTTGGCGCCGTTGCCGGGGATTGTGTTTTCAATATTACAAATAACCGTAGATTCTTGAGATTAGATTTCTATTTTTATTCTTTTTATCTTGTTTTGTGTTGTTCAGGTGCTACTAATAATTTTCTCTAATTTTTATGCGAGGCAGACTTCCGCCTAAGGACTTTGTAATTGATTCTGAAATTGCAAGGACAGAAAAGCAGCTAAGGAAGGCTGCTAGACAGATCATTTGGGAAGATTCTAAGCACAGACCTTTACAACCAATTCAAGAGATGGCAGAAAACAACAATGCTGGTCATGGACGAGGAGGAAATGCCAACAATCAACCTCCAAGACTGTTGAATACAATTCTGACTCCAGTATTCAACAGGGCCAATTCAAGCATAGTAAGGCCAAATGTGGAGGCCAACAACTTTGAACTCAAGCCATCATTGATTTCTTTGGTGGAAAGGGTTCAATTTTCTGGTGCTGATGATGAAGATCCTCATGAGTTCATAGACCGATTCTTAATGGTCTGTGATACAACTAAACACAATGGAGTATCTACAGATGCTATCAGGCTCCGGTTGTTCCCTTTTGCTGTTAAGGGAAAGGGATTGAGGTGGATTGAACGACAGCCAGCAAACAACATCCTTACATGGGAAGATCTGTCCAGCAAATTCTTTGATCATTTCTTCTCCATGGAAAAATATAATTAGCTGGTAAATGAAATCACAAACTTTCGCCAGCTAGAAGGAGAATCACTCTGTGCAACATGGAACAGATTCCAGGAACTAAACAGGAAATGTGCACATTACGAGGGAGATGATGACAGAAAAGTGGTGATATTCTTCAATGGAATCACTCCTGAAACAAGGATGATAATAAATAGTGCCGCTGGAGGTTCTATTCGGGAAAGTACATCTGAGCAGGCTATTGAGTTGATCAAAAAGCTTGCAAGAAATGAAAATGAAAGTGTGTTAGCTCCCACACAAAGAGCAGCAACAAAACCAGCAGATAGTGATGTAATATCATTATCTAAAAAGTTTGACAGTTTAAGTGAGAAATTTGACAAGTTTCAAGTGTCAAAGGTTCAAACAACTCCTCTGGTTTGTGACCAATGCCAAGAAAGTCATGAATCCAGTGAGTGTCCGAATCCATCATCCGAAGATTCACTTCAACAATTACAGGTGAATGGAATCTGGTATGATCAGCGTCCTCAACAACAACAAAACTTCCAGTGAAATCAGAATTTCCCTGGTGGTAACAACAACTTTCAGCGGAGGACTCAAGGATCAGGTATGGATTTTAAAACTAACAATAATTATGCACAACCTTCACAGAATCAGCAAAAAGAGCCAGCCGAGTGGGAAAAAGCTTTTGCTCAAATGGCTAAAGCTTCTAATGATATGGCTCAACATACCAATGCTTTCATAGAAGAAACTAGAGCCAACAATAAAAACACAAATGCTTCCATCAAAAACCTGGAGAATCAGATAGGCCAACTAGCCAAGCAGTTTTCAGAAAGAATTCTAGGTACCTTTCCAAGCAATACAGTCATTAATCCAAAGGATGACTGTATGGCTATTACAACAAGAAGTGGTAAGACATTGACAGTTCCAACAAAACCACCAGTAAATTTGGAAGACACAACAAAGGGGAAAGAGGAACAGAATAAGGAAGCAAATGAACCAGAGATTGAGGTAATTGTACAGAAGAAAAAGAAAAAGAAGTTGTGATTGGACAAGAGCAAGTTGAAGAACAACCAGTTGTGGCAAAGAAAAAGCATGAGTTAAGCCACGAATATGTAATGTCTAAGGCACCCTATCCAGAAATATTCAAGAAGGGAGCCTATAACAAACATTATGATAGATTCTTGGACATTTTCAAGAAGCTACATATCAATATTCCTTTTGCTGAAGCCCTAGCAAATATGCCTGGATACGCAAAACTCATGAAAGATCTTTTATCCAGGAAACAAAAACTGCAGGAATTCCAAACTGTAACACTCACTGAAGAGTGTATTGCTTTTATCCAGCAGAAAATCCCATATAAGCTTAGTGATCCAGGGAGTTTTAATATCCCTATTGCTATTGGTGATATTGGCATTGGGAAAGCTTTATGTGATCTAGGGGCTAGCATTAATCTAATGCCCTTTTCAGTGTACAAATCATTGGGGATTGAGGAATTGAAGCCTACCGAGGTATCTCTCCAATTGGCTGATAGATCCGTAAGGAAACCTAATGGTATCATAGAAGATATCCTTGTCAAGGTTGATAAGTTTATCTTTCCTGCAGACTTTGTAGTGTTAGATATGGGAGAAGGAAGTGAGAAGCCTATGCTATTAGGAAGACCCTTTTTGGCTACAGCCCGAGCCTTAATTGATGTTGAACAAGGGATGATTAAACTGAGAATGAACGATGAGGAAATTATCTACAATGTTTCAGAAGCTATGAAGAGACCTGCTGAAAATAATGATTGTTTCCAGGTTGATTCTATTCATGAAACAATTCAACACAAGAAAGAGCGACCTCAAGAGATTGATTATGAGTTGAAAGCTCGTGATCATATACCTTTTGAAAAAGAAGGAATTACTGTGGAGGTACTGAAAGAAAAAGCTGAAGATGTAGAGGTTGGTGCCCCTAAAGTCGAGTTGAAACCATTACCAGACACTTTAAAATATGTGTTCTTGGGAGATGGTGATACTTATCCGGTAATCATCAACAAAGACCTCTCCAAAGGTCAAGAGAAGGAGCTGGTTGAAGTTTTAAAAGCTCATAAGACCGCAATAGGATGGTCTATTACTGATTTGAAGGGCATAAATCCTTCTTTTTGTACACATAAGATTCTCATGGAAGATGATATCAAACCCGTGAGACAACCACAAAGAAGATTGAACCCAACAATGAAGGAGGTGGTAAGAAAAGAGGTTGTAAAGCTTCTTGATGCAGGAATGATTTACCCAATTTCTGATGTTGCGTGGGTAAGTCCTGTTCAAACAGTGCCAAAGAAAGGTGGTGTAACAGTAGTTACCAATGCAAAGCAAGAGTTGATTCCAACCAGAACTATCACAGGTTGGAGAATGTGTGTCGATTACAGGAGATTGAACACAGCTACGCGGAAAGATCATTTCCCACTACCTTTTATTGATCAAATGTTGGGAAGACTGGCGGGCCACTCTTATTATTGCTTCTTGGATGGTTATTCAGGCTACAACCAAATACCTGTAGCTCCTGAAGACCAGGAAAAGACAGCTTTTACTTGCCCATTTGGAGTCTTTGCATACAGAAGAATGTCGTTCGGCCTCTGCAATGCACCTGCCACATTCCAAAGGTGTATGCTGTCCATTTTTTCTGATATGGTGGAGAAAGGTTTAGAGATATTTATGGATGACTTCTCTGTTTTTGGTTCTAATTTTGATTCTTGTTTGAACAATTTATCTAAAGTTTTGAAAAGATGTAATGAGACAAATCTGGTTCTAAATTGGGAAAAGTGCCATTTTATGGTAACTGAAGGTATAGTGCTGGGACACAAAATCTCTAATGCAGGGATTGAAGTTGATAAAGCAAAATTAATGTTAATTGAACAACTTCCCATTCCTGTAAATGTAAATGCTGTTAGGAGTTTCCTAGGACATGCAGGTTTTTACAAGCGGTTCATCAAGGATTTCTCCAAGATTGCTAAACCATTAAGCCAACTCTTGGTGAAAGACTCCGAATTTGTGTTTGATGATGCATGTTCGAAGGCATTCCATTTGTTAAAAGAAAAGCTTACTACAGCTCCAGTGCTTACAGCTCCCGATTGGAACCTTCCATTTGAACTCATGTGTGACGCCAGTGCTTATGCAATTGGTGCAGTCCTTGGTCAGCGTAAGGAAAAATTATTACATGTCATTTACTATGCTAGCAAAGTTTTGAATGATGCTCAGGTTAATTATGCAACAACTGAGAAAGAAATGTTAGCAGTGGTTTATGCACTAGACAAATTTAGACCTTACTTGTTAGGATCTAAAATCATTGTTTTTACTGACCATTCTGCCATTAAGTCTTTGATGACTAAGCAGGACGCTAAACCACGACTGTTAAGGTGGATGCTACTCTTTCAAGAGTTTGATTTGGAGATCCGGGACAAAATTGGAGTAGAAAACAAAGTGGCTGATCATTTCTCCAGAATTCAGGCAAAAGAACTACAAGATAGTTCAGAGAAAGAAATCAATGACTATTTTCCTGATGAGAAGGTGATGGCAGTCTTTGTTCCTCCATGGTTCGCAGATTTTGCCAACTACAAAGTTGTAAGAGAGTTGCCTCCTAACCTTACAAGGCAGCAACAGAAGAAATTTCTGCGAGATGTAAGGCGATATTTCTGGGAGGATCCACATCTATATTTCCAATGTGCTGATGGGATCATTCGCAGATGTGTCCCGGAGTTTGAAATGAGTCAAATTTTATGGCATTGCCATTCTTCTAACTATGGAGGCCACTTTGGGGGTAATAGAACCGCGCAGAAGGTCTTGCAAAGCGGTTACTACTGGCCGACACTTTTTAAGGATGCAAAGGATTGCGTAGAAAAATGTGATAAGTGTCAGAGGACAGGAAATATCTCACGCAAGGATGAGATGCCTCTGAATAATATTCTAGAGGTAGAACTATTTGATGTTTGGGGCATTGACTTTATGGGTCCATTTCCATCATCTTATTCCAACCAGTATATCCTTGTTGCTGTAGATTATGTTTCTAAGTGGGTAGAAGCTGCTGCTCTTCCCACTAATGATGCTAAGGTGGTTGTGAATTTTCTAAGGAAAAATATTTTTACAAGGTTTGGAGTACTTCGAGCTATTATCAGTGATGGGGGTACTCACTTTTGTAACAAACATTTTGAGAGTTTGTTGGTTAAGTATGGGGTGAGACACAGAATAGCCACACCATATCATCCCCAGACTAGTGGGCAAGTGGAAATCTCCAATAGGGAGATAAAGAGAATCCTAGAAAAGACAGTGGGAATTTCTAGGAAGGATTGGGCCAAGAAGCTTGATGATGCACTTTGGGCGTACAGAACTGCGTTCAAAACTCCAATTGGCATGTCACCTTATCAATTAGTGTATGGCAAACCTTGTCATTTTCCCGTGGTGTTAGAACACAAAGCCTTGTGGGCTACAAGGTTTTTAAATTTTGAACCATCCGGAGCTCAAAAGAAGAGAATATTGCAGCTGAATGAGCTTGATGAGTTCAGAAGAACTGCTTATGAAAGTGCACAAATTTATAAAGAGAAGACTAAGCTGTGGCATGATAGCAAGATCAAGCACAAAGAGTTTGCACCTGGTCAACAGGTATTATTGTACAACTCTCGACTGAAGTTGTTTCCAGGTAAACTTAAATCTCGTTGGTCTGGTCCTTTTGTAGTGAAAAATGTATTTCCATATGGTACCATTGAGATCTCTCCTCTGGATGCTGAGAGACCCTTTAAGGTAAATGGAAATCGGCTCAAGTTCTACTATGGAGAACTTGTGAATATGGAGACAATTTCTGTCCCTTTAACTTCACCTGAGTAATCACGGTTCCGGTCAGGCTCATGACGTTAAACAAGCGCTTGCTGGGAGGCAACCCAGTGGAAAATTTTCAATTTGCTTAGTTTAGATCTTATTTTTAATTTTTAAGTATGACAAAGAATGAGAAGTAGTCTGAAATTCTTAAAAGTCCACGCTCGCAGCACAGTTTCCACGCTTGCAGCGTGGAACTTGAGAAATTGGCAGAGAGTTCCGCGCTGATAGCGTGGAAACCGCGCTATCAGCGCCACAAAAGGAAAAATGGCAGTGCTACCCGCGCTCAGAGCGCGGGAATGGCGCTCGAAGCGCCAGATAAGAAAATATGGCAGTGGTAACCGCGCTCCCAGCGTGAAAACCACGCTGCGAGCGCGGGAGTCGCGTCAGGTTTTTTTTAAAAGGGGGGCTAACCCTATTTTCCCTCATTCTTCTTTCCCTCATTCTTCTTTCTCAGCGCCGCCAGCCACAACCCTTTCCCCCCCATTATCTTCTTCTTCTTCCTCTCATTTCACTCTCAACTCCCACCACCACTCACTCCTTTTTCCTCACCACCACCAACCACCAACCCACACATTCATCTTCTCATCCAAATCACCTCATCCTCAACCATTGTGGGGTTAGAGTTAGGGTTCTAAAATTTTGGGGCTTCATCACTGCACATAAAGGTCGTGGGTTTCTTTCACTTCTTCAAATGGCAGGAGAAAAGGTAAGATTCAAACTATTTGCTTTTAGATTGTAATGTGATGTTGATATGCTCTTGGTAGGTTGAATGGTGATATCTCCTTATATGGGTTAGTGGGTTTTTGATTCTGCATGCTAGGTGTTCGATAAAATGTTTGAGTTAAAATTTCCAAATACACAATCCATGAAAAGTCATAACATGTATAACTATGGACAATGGGATGTTGGATGATGGTTGGAATATATCTATGTGGTCTTGCATGTACAAAATTAGAAATGCATGCTAGGTGTTTGATAAATTACCTCATAAGAAAAATCAAAGTTGAATTGCCTATTGCATATATTATGGAGTGTGAATGTGTGGTTAGTAAGATTAAAAGCGTCATGATTTTGTGAAGAAAATGCATACATGCCACTTGTTGAGATTCTATTTTTTTTACAAATACCATGTCTTTGCTTAGATGCATTGGGTAAAAATCACTTGAAATCCCAAATGTCATTGCTGTCATTTTGATCCATGAATTTAATTCTGATTTCACATGCTATTTGGGTATGCCTTCTTATTACTGGTATGTAGTGTTATGAGATGATTTGGCTGAGTACAGTGTTGACCTAATAAGCATGAGATAAATCTGGGAATTGTCATTGGTTATCTAATATCCTGAATTTTAATGCTGTACATACTTGTATGCTATTTGTGTTGGAACTTTTCTGAATGCAGGGAAAAAGGGTCGCCAAAAAGACTACAGGTGCAGCTGGCACCAAAAGGCCAAGAGCCCCTGCTATGGTAGATTTTGATGGTAACCGGTTTCTAAATCCGGAGGCACAAGACCGGTACCACAACTGGTTTTTAAGGAAGAAGATAATTCAGGAAAGGAGGATCAACAGTTTTCTGGCGGACGACTGTCCGGTGAGCATTACGATTCAGAGGCGGAGATGGAACAAGCTGGTTCAACTCCCAAGGATAAGCTGCAGTACCATTTTGCGCGAATTCTGCGCAAATGCTGACAAAGAAACAGTGGACAGAACAAGAAAAAGCTGGGTAAGGGGGAAAGAAGTCTCCTTTACAGCTTTCCAGATAGAGAGGTTGCTGAACACCTCCTGGGAAGCAACACAATCTTGTTTCTTCACAGACACATTCAACAGGATGCAGCCTGTTGAAGGATTGTATAAAGAAGATATGCCTGCTTTGGCTACAACCATTCGGGAGGGCATTACTCAGCCGCATTCCGCCTGGAAACCCAAACAAGGACAGCCGGATGTGCCAGAAAAATTGGATAGGCTGGACCTCAATGAAGAGGCAATTTTCTGGCACTCCTTCATCAATTCCACCATCATAGCTTCCACAAATTTAAGCGATGTCAATGTGGAAAGGGCGGTGCTGCTGTACACTCTGCTAGGGGATTACAATCTGCATATTAGGGCTATTCTGTCTGATAGAATAGTCCATATCATTACTCATGGGAGATTAGATGTTAGTTTGACTCACTGCTCACTCATTTAGCAACTTTGCATCCAGGCAGGAGTGGAAATACCAGATGATGAGCCAAGAGATGTAAAGATAAAAGCAGATCTGACCCAAAACCATTATAATGATATGCAGAAGGAGTCCAGAAGGCAAGCTATCTGGAAAGCATCTGGCGGTGTTGTTCCACCACCTCCCCCAGTCTCATCACCGCCTTCATCTACTGACTCTCA
>JAVKPL010014496.1:0-86275 GCA_032173675.1 Gastrolobium villosum
TGCCATGAATCATCTTCTCCCATTGCATTTTCTTCCGATCGAAGTGCCTCTGCGAAGGATTTCGGTTTGCCCGACGGAATCCTATTCAGCAAATTTCCCAAACTAGCACCACGATTCGACGAATCGGGAGAAAGCTCTTCTCCAATCTTTGTTCTTTTAACACTCTTACGCATACTATTGTCAGGATTCGAAGCTGTGAAGTTGTGATCACCATTTTTGTCAAACGAGACACTCATTTTGCCCTAGCAGATGATAAGAAATCGCGCGCGTGGAGAGCACGCACCCTAACCCATATTCTGTTATGTGCCTTTTTTTTAGTTTAATAACAATTTAAGTGAGGAACTATGAACACTTCAAAAACCCTGACGTGTCGTGTCCGACACTCTCCGACACTCCCCGACACTTCAACACGCGTTGTATAAATTCAAAAAAGTTCAAAGGTTGTAGCAATAACAAAGATTGAGAATGTATATAAAATGATCACCTCCCAAGTTAAATTCTATCTTCACTTTAAAAATAATAATTATCATATATAATGTATTTATAATTCTTGTTATTTTCATTAATATATAATTTCATATTTAAAAATTAAAACTTTTCAGTAAATACAAATATATTTAATGAATGGAATTTTTTTTTCCATTAAATTAAACTCTAATTGTTCTCTTTCTTCATCCAATTTGTTGATATTAAGCTCAATCAAAACTGAAAGACTAGTATGCGGATATGTATATGTCTCTATCAGTCAGCATGCCTAATGCCGTGATATCAACTCCGAATTAGACAAGAGTACGTGGACATTTTGTAGTATAAGGAGAAGTATTAGGCCCAATAGAATAAGGGCTCGTTTGGATATGAATTTTTTTTAGCCAAAACCTATTTTTTAAAAATATATATATTTACTTTGAATATTTTCTTGAATAAAAATAGAAGCCACAAAAAAAAATGAAAATTTTTTATCTTCTAAATAAAGCAAACGTCAGAACTCAGACGTCAAAAAATTTCAAAAGCTAAATTTAAAAAAAAAATCTATATAGCTTTAACGTTTGTAAAAAAAATTCTAAAATAAACAAAGTATAGAAAGTACTTTTTTAATTATTAGCTCACTAACGCCACAACAAACACAACCAAATGATACAATAATTAGTTCTCTGTGAATATTCTTCGTGTCAGAAAAAACCATGCCCATTATTCGAATAAACAGTTGCAAATATGAAAGATGCGAGCCAGGAGTCACGAGGTGAGCATGATCTAATAATGCACGTGTTCTGTGATGATCCAGGAGAAATAATATAAATACCTCAAAACACTATTTTGAAATTGAAAGTATATTCCATGAAAATATAGATGTGTTACAAGTCTCACATTGGTTGCCTATATAACTAATAAGGTCTTGAGACACTGATATGGAGATGTCCAGGCTATTATATGTTCCTAGTCTAGAGACACTGAGTTTGGGGATCAGAGATCTCGGGTAAGACTAGTACGACTTATCCACTTGTATATGGATACAAGGTAAAGACCTCATGAGCTACAGTCTACAGATATGGAGATGTCTTAGCTAAAGTCGTGGGTGGACCTATAAGAGTATAGCTCGCACTGAACAGACCCAAAAAGAGACTCTATGAGGAAATCTCACAGATAGTGTCATTAGAGTAATCTCTTTATATTTGGGTATGTCTTTCCTTAGATCAGAAGTTATTACCTAGACTGTGTTCTTGAAGGCATGTTTTGATTGTAAGCCTCGTCTGCCTGAAACATGGAAACTCATAGGTATACTGTTGGGTGTGTCCTGAAAGGGCACAGGGCTAGGGTAATAAGCTGAAGGAATTCGTCAAATCTCTGTGAGAGATTAGGTTATCTGTAAACCGGAGAAATCGGGATACATTTACAGGTACTCAGGAATCTATGCATAGTAAAAGAGATCATGAGATGATCTGCCTTTAGAGTCAGTAAATTGAAGATTCCCTATTTCGAATAAAGCTTACCCTAAATCGCAGGGGTTGATACATTTCATTACCATAGGTTAATGGGAAGATAACCGAGATGAAGGGAAATACATACAGTAACCAAATATGTGCAATAGGATGATCAAATCATTAATCTGACTAGTTTGGGGCAACAAAACATTGCTAGTGCTCTGTGTTGTCATTAATTGGGTTGTGGGCTTATTGGACCCAAGCCCAGTTATGTCAGAAGCTAAGTTGGACCTAATGGGTCACACACTAACACCTTGTAGTCATGATGAACTAGCTTTAAAGGTATTAGGCCTAATAATAGTTGTTAGCCCAAGAAGCTGTTTGGAAGCCCACCTAAAAGGGTGGAGGGCGCATGGAGCTTTGTAATGGGCTTGGATAGTCCAAGACATTACTAATTAATTTAATTAGTTAAATTAATAATCAAACACTTGAATTTTGAATTTTTGAATTTTGAATTTGGAATTTTAATTTTGAAATTCGAATTTTGAATTTGAAATTTGAAATTTGAAATTTGAATTTTGAAATATAAATTTGAAATTTGAAATTTGAAATTTTGAATTTTGAATTTTAAATTTGAATATTTGAACATTTGAATTAAAGTGTTTGAATTCGAATTTGAATTGGCTATGAAAAGTTGTTTCATAACAAAAGGATAAGATAAGATCTTATTAGAACAAATTCCTTATATCAAGAGGAGATATTTGGAGATCACCAAGTGTTGTTTGGGGTGCATATTTTCAGTGATAAGGATGTCATCTTGTCATTATTATTTATTACAATTACACACAATCAATTCAATCTTGTCACAATCTTTATAATTGGTAAGTTTTCTCAAATATTTTTTATAATTTCCAAATCCATCATAATTTTCAATTCCAGTACCCAAAATATCATAATGTTCTTTTTCAACATCTATCAGAGTAAAACCCAAATCCAATCATCATATCAAAATTTTCCAAAGCAAAATTCAAATATTCATATCTAATAAATTTAATAGGAAACATAACTATAGTGCCCTAAGCATCGAGATTACATCAAAAATTCATATAAAGCTAACCCTTGACTTTCTAGGGATTAGGATTACATATAATAAATTCTATATGACTCTAGAGATTAGGATTGCATCATAACAAATTCTATATGACTCTAGAGATTAGGATTACACATAATAAAAGTTTCATACACAACAAATCTACAACCACCTAGAAATTAGGATTACCCAATAAAAATCTCATACACAACAAATCTACAACCACCTAGAAATTAGGATTACCTGGTCTCCGTGTTGGCTACCTTTTAGAAGAAAAGTGATTGGTGGAAGAAAAATGGTTGGTAACCAAAGGAAAATAAAATTTGAAATAAGAAAGAAGAGAGTAGAGGAGAAGAGAAATGGAGAAATGTTGAGAATTGGAAGATGATTTGGTTTGGTTAGGTTGACTCCTATTTATAGCTGAAATTTTAAAACCGATACATTAATAACGGTCATCACATTTATTTAGATTATAAAAACTGCAGGTAAAATTTCAAATATTATTAATATATTAATGGTTACAAAATTAATAAAAATAAACTGAAACATTAACTACAGCTAACAGTCATGACATTTATTTTGATTATAAAAACTGAGGTAAAATTTTAAATATTATTAATATATTAATGGTTATAAAATTAATAATAATAATTATCGTTATAATCAACCATAACTGCTGAGCGTTATAACTACAATCACTACTAATTAAGGTTACACCTTTAAAGTCAAATAATGACACACGATCAGTAATCAATGCCTATAATTCCATACATAAGGGTACATACTACTACTATTATTAATATTAATATTATTATTATAAATTACTATTCATTTTCTGGGATATTACAGTATGATATATAGATCAAGAGAAAAAGAGAAAGAGCAAGAAAGCAAGAATAGAAAAGAAAACTTTTTTTTGTAGATACACAAGTATGGTTGTCTCTTGTATCTGTGCGGATATTCAATTCTAACAAATTGGTATCAAAGCCTAGGTATGGAGAAAAAGAGCGAGTTGGAGGTGCCACTCTTCCATGGAGATAAGGATGAAGCATTAGATTGGCTTCTCTGTTTGAAGGAATTTTTTCGGAAAGAAAAAAACTGGAAGGAGGACAAATGGCAGATAACCATGAGAAGAATCAGAGGAAGCGCAATCAAATGGTTCCGTATATGGAACTGCCGCGACTTTAATAATATGTGGAATGATTTTCTAATGGCCTTCATAACAAAATACTTGCCTGGACGTTTTGATCTGATTAATGAGAGAAGATGAAATCATCAATGATGATGATGAAGATGACGAGAATGATGCGGATGAAGAAGAGACCGAGATGGCGGAATCCGAGGTTGCCAATGGCAATGCAATCGCAGAGGATATTGAAGTGTCGGAGCGCCTAAGAGACGACTCGGAGAAGAAGACGATGGAGATGACTGCGGCCAAAGGAGCCGAGATACAAGAGGAGGAGAACAAAGGAGCCGAGATAGAAGATGAGGAGAACGAAGGAGCCGAGATCAAAGCGGAGAAGGACGGGAACGACGAGTCCATTGTCGAGGTAGAAGACTTCGCAGAACTTGAGTGTCTGGAGACGGAGTCGAAAATCGGAAAGGAGATTGAGAAGACGAGGTGCTTGATGGATACCGGCATGGAGAAGACTGCGAATCCGAGTTCCGTGTTGATAACCGGGATGGGGGAGATCCCGACTAAATCACCGAGTTCATATTTTGGAGAAGAGCTCGACCCCGGCGTGATGAGGTTGATGTCGGAGTCCGGCATAGGCGCGGTTCGGGTTGGAAGTCAGAAGTCGGAGACTGCATTGAATTTATGGTGGAAGTGGAAGATGTCAACACCACCGAAAAGAGACCATTTCCCTGGAGGACGGTGGTCTGAGATTCTATCAATGAAGAGCATGGAAGCTGGACTTGTTGAAGAAGAACCCGGCGATGAAGAAACTGAGAGCGGAAAAATGGAAGGTGTGACTGTGGATAGGGAACCCGGCGATGAGGAGCCTAGAGTTACTTTTATGGCGGAATCATTTTGGCTCAAGCGTAACCCAGAAGAAGATCGTGGGGCGGAATCAAAAAATGATGCGTTGAGTTATTTGCTTGATGATGGGAATAAACGGTCCTCAATGAGTAATGGGGTTACTTTGGTTGGTGAGGCCCAACGTTCTATTAATGTAGCACATGTTGAATATGAAATTATTAAAAATGGCATAGGTGTTGTAAAACTAATGGGACGTTATAGTGATACAGACATTGATCAGTATGATGACTTGTGTGATGATCATAGGTGTAAGAATGGATGTGGAAGTATATCGGAGGATGAGGTCGACGAAAGAAAATCCAAGACTGTCTATCTTCCACCAATGAAGGAACCAACAAAAAAAAATTGAAGAAAGGAATGCTACATGGAAGTAGCGCGAAAAAAAAGAGAATTTAAAATTTATGGGGGAGTTTTGTTGGGATAAATTTTAAATGTCCACTTTTTATTAATGAGTCAGTTATGTCAGTTAGAATATTAATGAGTCAGTTATGTCAGTTATAAAGTAATAAGTCAGTTATGTCAATTATAAAGTAATGAGGGTGTTATGTGTGGAGTTATGTTGGTTAGTTTTATATATAGATCAAGAGAAAAAGAGAAAGAGCAAGAAAGCAATAATAGAAAAGAAAAGTTTTTTTTGTACATACACAAGTATGGTTGTCTCTTCCATCTGTGTGGATATTCAATTCTAACAATAAGGACATAAGATGTAGACCTTTATTGTCGCAAATAAATAATAAACACTCTTTATTCTGTTTCATATTATGTCTCGATATTATTGTTAATATTATATGAACAAACTGGATAAACCCCTTGGAATAGAACAGGTATCTCTTGAGTATCTGTAACAGCCTGTGTTAACCCGGATTGTTAATATATTATCGTATTAGGCCATGCTTAATTAAAATGCGGAATAACTTTTCTTAATTCAATTATGACGTCATTAACCTTAGCCAACTTGATTACTTAATAAATTTCATAAAATAATGCCTGTATGTGAATTGCAAGACAACTAACTGAAATACCTCATAGATAAATATAAAGTGAGTATCTAAGTCACAGACTAAAACACATAGCCTGGACGAAAATCCTGATACTTTAATACAACTTTAACTAAAAGAAGACATAATCAAATTCATGTGGCATGGACAATCCCCATGCTCACCAAATAAGGCACAATGCCCAACAACAGTCTCAACAGACAATCCCAAACATAATGAAGCTAAAAGCATAAAGCAGCGTGCATAACCAGCATCCAACAAGTCAGTATACAATATCATCTAACTCAGCTCCGGCCTCCTACCGCCTGAGGCCTCAACATTACCTGAACCTGAAACTCAGTTCTGGCATCAGATCTCATTTTTTCGACTTGAAACTTGTTTTACATGTCCTACATATTATTCTAGTAATTATCATGCACTTATTATAATTTTACGGGATACTTTTCCAGTACACATTTATATCGGGTAGCAAAACCGGTATCTGCACTTTTCTTCCGAAAAGCGACTTTCAGCATTCTTACTCACTTACTATAATTATTTAAGCCAAATAATAATTATTAAGGTCAATTATGTAATCATTTCCTAATTTATCACAATTAATTCATTAATTACCTTAATTAGCGGTGCGGGTTCTTACAGTTATGTTGGTCCGTTTTATAGCTTATAAATAGTCTTTGATAGTTTGTATGATATATAGATCAAGAGAAAAAGAGAAAGAGCAAGAAAGCAAGAATAGAAAAGAAAAGTTTTTTTTTTTGTAGATACACAAGTATGGTTGTCTCTTGCATCTGTGTGGATATTCAATTCTAACAATAAGGACATAAGATGTAGACCTTTATTGTCGCAAATAAATAATAAGCACTCTTTATCCTGTTTCATATTATGTCTTGATATTATTGTTAATATTATATGAACAAACTGGATAAACCACTTGGAATAGAACAGGTATCTCTTGAGTATCTGTAATGAGATCACGATCATGAGGATTCAAGGATACCGCACGTTTATTCCTAATTTTATGTTCCTAGTCTAGAGACACTGAGGATGGGGATCAGTGATCTCGGGTAAGACTAGCACGACTTATCTACTTGTATATGGATACAAGGTAAAGACCTCATGTGCTACAGATATGGAGATGTCTTAGCTAAAGTCGTGGGTGGACCTATAAGAGTATAGCTCGCACTGAACAGACCCACAAAGAGACTCTATGAGGAAATCTCACAGATAGTATCATTAGAGTAGTCTCTTTATATTTGGGTATGTCTTTCCTTAGACCAGATGTTATTACCTAGACTGTGTTATAGAAGGCATGCTTTGATTGTATACCTCGTCTGCCTGAAACATGGAGACTTATAGGTATACTGTTGGGCTTGTCCTGAAATAGCACAGGGCTAGGGTGATAAGCTGAAGGAATTCGTCTAATCTCTGTGAGAGATTAGGTTATCTGTAAACCGGAGAAATCAGGATGACATTTACAGGGACTCAGCAATCTATGCATAGTAAAAGAGATCATGAGATGATATGCCTTTAGAGTCAGTAAATTGAGGATTCCCTATTTCGAATAAAGCTTACCCTAAACCGCAAGGGTTGATACATTTCCTTACCCTAGGTTAATGGGAAGGTAACCGAGACGAAGGGAAATACATGCGGTAACCAAATATGTGTAATACGATGATCAAGTCATTTATCTGATTAGCTCGGGGGCAACAAAGCATTGCTAGTGCTTTGTGTTGTCATTAATTGGGTTGTGGGCTTGTTGGGCCCGAGCCCAATGGGTCACACACTAACACCTTGTAGTCGTGATGAACTAGCTTTAAAGATATTGGGCCTAATAATGGTTGTTAACCCAAGAAGTTGTTTCGAAGCCCCCATGAAGGGGAGAGGGCGCATGGATCATGTAATGGGCTTGGATGGTCCAAGACATTACTAATTAATTTAATTAGTTAAATTAATTATCAAACATTTGAATTTTGAATTTTGAATTTGAAATTTGAATTTTGAATTTTGAATTTGGAATTTGAATTTTGAAATTCGAATTTTGAATTTGAAATTTGAATTTTGAAATTTGAATTTTGAATTTGAAATTTGAATTATGAATTTGAATTTTGAATTTAAATGTTTGAACGTTTGAATTCAAGTGTTTGAATTCGAATTTGAATTGGCTATGAAAAGTTATTTCATAACAAAAGGATAAGATGAGATCTTATTGGAACAAATCCCTTGCATCAAGAGAAGATATTTGATCTCATCCAAAAGGGATATGGTGCGCCACTTTGGTTGGTGATGAGTGTCATCTTGTCAGCTAAATGTGCTCCAATTCAGATTTGGTTGGTTGAGAGAATTAGTGAATTAGTTGGTTCAAATTTGAATACAACTACTCAACGTACCTGGACTCATTCTGGCACTGAGTGGGGCGCACAAGTGAGTGGTCATGTGATGACCATTAGGTCAGAATCTTAATAAGATAAGGACCTAATCTCATAAGGATTCAAAGAAGGTTGTTGGCAATTTTGAATTGCAACAACTCCTTTATTTCCTCCAAGTGTGCGCACACCTAGAGGTAGTTTTAAGTTTTGAAAAAACCTCTCATTCTCTCTCTCACTCTCTTATGCGCACAAGGGGAGGATTCCTCCTTAGGGTTTTCACAAGAACACCTACCTTATTCTCCTCACTCCTTGCACCACTCTTGTGAAGTTTAGGGTTTAGGATTTAGGGTTTAGGGTAGATTACGCGTAACTTTTGGGAGTAGGATTTGAAGTTTACCTCTCCCCACATACCACGCCAATGATCAGAATAGGTATTTACAACTGGGCCGATCATGTGATCTTCCTCTACACAAATGGCCTGGAACCGTCTTTGGGTCAGAGCATCTTGCATCTTGTAGTTGAGCAGCTTCAACCCATGGGTCTTCAATGGAACAAGATGGGGGTGTACCTGCAAGACACTCCGACGCTCAAGTCATATATGGGTTCAAGCAGGTTTCAATTATGTAGAAGAAGATGTACCTTTGTGTTAATAGGTATGTATTTATAGTAAAGTGATGAGCAGCTTGGGAGATGTTACTTAGTCATCAGGTTTGCTTTGTCTTGGAAGCAAAGTAATAGGGCTGTCATGTTTAATGTTGAGGAGCTTGATGAGATAAGCTTTAATATTGTGGAGCTTGCTGTCATAATTAAGGCCATTAATATTAAGGAGCTGGCTGTCATGAGCTTGCTATTATAGAGGAGATAACAGCCTTTGTGGACTAAGCTTTGTATAATATTTATCCAAATCAAGAATATTATTTAGTATTTGACTTATATGAGTTATTTATGATTTTGAATATTATTTCACTTAAATATTTTAATAAAAATTTCTAATTTAGTATTAATTTCTAATGTACTGTCAATTTGATCGATTCGGTTAATTTAATATCCTATGTTTGACATTTACTTGAGCATATTTTATTTACTCTAGTGAATTTTCCATTTACTTGAATATATATCAAGTGGCGAATGTCTTCATGTTACATATAAAGATTAATTTTGCTTACCCAAAAAAAAAGTATAATTTTAAGACGGGCTAATATAACACCTCATATATTTAAATGTGTATTTTAATAGTATATTGTGAAGATAAAATTGGTGGAGTAGGGAAAATCCGTGAATTATGGCCAAAATGGGCAAAATGAGCAAAATGGTAATTGACCAGCCGTGTATTCTGAGGCATAAATATTGAGTTAGAGATTTCATATGACAAAAATAATGTTGGAAATGGAATCAGGGCGGAAAATTGAGTGAATAGGCAAATTTGGGAAAAATTGATGAATAGTGATTTTTAAGTGTTAAATACTGTGGTGTGAGTGTACCGATAGGTGTTAAATTTTTATCAATATTTTGGGGAAATAAAAATATGTCATGGACTGGAAAAATATGTAGATTAAGAATTTGTGATCGGAATTTTTATCGGGATTAAAGTTAGATCGCGTGTGGGACCCGTGTGACCGAAGTCACTTAGCTTCCCACCCTTTTCCCCTTGCCTTTCCTCCCTTTTTCTTTCTTTCCCGTGCGTCCCTGCAAGTGAAGAACCAAAGGACCCATTTCTTCCCATTTTCACCATTTCTTCGTTTCTCCACCGAATCGCTTGGTTTTGGTGTTGAAATCTATTGTAAACAACCTTCTAAAGCCATTGGTGACACTTCCAAGCCTTGAATCCATCTCTTTGCTGCGTTTTTTGACCAACTCAGATCCGAACCCGTGGTGTTCTTGGAGTTTTTTGAAGTTTTTGGATCTCTTTTGGCTTAGTGAAGCCTTGGTGGTGAACATACACTAGATTGTAAGTATATTTGTGGTATTTTTGTGGTTGATTTTGTAGATCTATGAATTTATGCTCTAAGTCTTTAATTTTAGATGAGTGATGATAGAGAGCCCAAATGGAAAAATGCTATTAGATGAAAATGCCTTAGAATCATGCTTGTAAGCTAGAAATGCTATGATAATTTTTGGTGAAAAAGTTAGGTTTTTAACTTAGGAAAATTTGAGGAATTTTCATGAAAATTGGGGTTTGGTGTAATTTGGAATTGTTGATCGTTGTAGGGTGCCTCACACGGACGGGATTGTGAAAGATTGATTTGGAGCATACGTGTGAACGGATTTGCAAGTGTTGAGGTAAACCCTTGGAACTTGGGTTTAATCCCTTGTGTGCTCCACCACACCTAGTGGAAGGTTGTGGTTGGATTATGTGTTTATGGCATTGTGTGATTATGTGCTTGTATGCATATTGCTTGAATTGTGTGAAAATTGTTTGGTCACTGGCCAGTTGACGTGTGTTGGGTTTGGACATCCGCCGGATCATTTCGTGACGGAATGCCAGTTGGGTATGCCGTGGGGTCGACTCTGGGAGCGACACCAGGATGAGCCAAACGTGGGACATCCGCCGGATAGGGCTCATGAGGAGTTCCGGTTGGGTTTGCCATGGAGTCTTCTCAACCATGGGAGAGGCGCCAGGATTGTCTCGAGAGTTATATGATGGAGTCCTTGAACGTAAATCCAATTGTGGATGTTCTCGGTTTGTCTCCAGTTGGTGGTGATATTGTATTGCATGCATATTATATGATGTTATATTTGCACATTGAGTGAGCCATGGGGTAGAGAGAGCCTCTAGCTCCCTTGGTTTACTGAGATATATTTGTATATCTCACCCCGTGTTTGGGGGACCACATTTCAGGGCACTATGAGCCGGGAGGAGCTTCGGGCAAGAAGCCCGCTTAGTGGACAGTGGATTGCTTATGGTGCATGGAGCTTGCATGACATTTTGGAGGAGTTTATGGAGTGCACATAGCATGACATTAGTATTTTGAGACTTAGGTCATGAACATATTGCATGATGTTATTTCCATGCTTTTTGTAGTGTTCATGATTTTGTACTAAGTCTTGTTTATTGCTTATTATTCATGCCATGGATAATTGTATATTTTGAGTGAGCATGGGACTTGTCCATTGCCACATTCATTGCATTTGAAGTCTTGATGATTATGTTGTAAAATGGTCCATATTTGTGGTAAAATGGCCATTACATTGAGGACTTTGTAAATGATGTATGATTTAATGAAAATGCATGATGGAAGGGCCTAGAGCCTACATTAGGGTATGTTTAAGTGTTGTGTGGAGTACTAAGCTGTTAGGGATGGATTACACAACTCTTTTTGGGTTGAAAAGGCTGTATTCTGTCATTTTTACTGCATAGTAATCGATTACCCAAGCATGGTAATCGATTACCATGCAACAGGGGACGAATTAATGCTACTGTCTCCACTGGTAATCGATTACTGAGGCTTGGTAATCGATTACCATGTGAGGTAATCGATTACCCAAGATTGGTAATCGATTACCAGAACAGAGGATGCAAAATTTTAGCTACTGCCTCATTTTTGACAGGTGGTAATCGATTACCACCCACTGGTAATCGATTACCACAGTGCAATTTTTGAAAATTCAGGTTTTTCTAGACAAAAAGAAAGGGGCTTAACTTGGTGGGTAGAACTCCAATTGGTACGTGGTTTGAAACCACGCGTAACTAACGGAAAGGACTATAACATGGTGAAACTTGAGAGTAAGATGGTGAGTTTAAATGAATTGAATAAAAAGAAAGATTAGTGATGTTAGTAAAATGTATGATTCCGCGAATTGCATTTACAATTATAGTGTTGTTTTAATTGATTACGGAAAAAGTTATTGTTATTAAAAGGAATATGATAAAAGAAAAAAGTTGCCCGTAATTTAATTAACCCAATTACTGTGATTGTAACTGCGTTTAATATCATAATCAATGTTAACAATACCAGTGTACAACGGGTTGTTACATTTTATGGTATTAGAGCAGTTTTGTGAGGGAACTCTAATTGTGTGTGTTTGTATCTTGTGTTCCATAGCTATCTGTGAACTATTTATGATTAATGTATATGTGATTCCTCAGTGTGGGTCTGATCAACTCATTCCTTTGTGTTACATGTACAGATATCATGAGTAGGGCGCGTGGTTGCCGTGGGGCACGTGGTGTAGGTCCTTTGCCACCGGATCCGGTCACTGCAGTACTGAATGCTCTGCAGGCGGAAACGGCTGCAAATAGAAATATGACTGAAAACCTGATGAAGACTAATCAGGATATGATGCAGGCCTTTATGGCTGAAATGAGGGCTGATAGGAACCGTCATAGGAGGGATAATTCACCTCCACACACGGCTACGGTGACTCCTACACCGACGCCATCTGTTACTCCTCAACAGGGGGAGAGTGGGGCTAGTCACCACACTGGTGAGGCTAGTCATCATACCACTGATCCTAGCTATGTTCCTGATCCGTCATCTGTTGCCCAATCCACTGGGGCTGCGGGACAGGTTGTTGATAATGCTGATGATGAGCGAAGGCTCATATCTTTTAGGAAACATAAGCCACCCGCTTTTCTGGGGTCGAGGGACCCGAAGGAGGTTACTGCTTGGTTGAGGGGAATGGATAAGATTTTCCAAGTGATGAGATGCCAAGATCCGCAGAAATTGTTGTATTCGGTTTATATGCTGGAGGGTGATGCCCAGGAGTGGTGGGACAATGTGTCTCGCCCATACGTTATTCAGGGTGAGGTTATTTCTTGGACAATGTTCGAAGGTCTATTTCATGAAGAATACTTTCCCCGCGATGTTCGGGAGGCAAAGCAAGGTGAATTTGATAGCTTAGTGCAGGGAGTCCTAACTGTGGATGACTATGTGGCAAAATTTAATGAACTTGTCAAGTTTGCAAATTATGGAGGTACTCTACCTACTCCTGAGTTTTTGTCAGCTAAATTTCAAAGAGGGCTGAATGAGAAGATTGCAAAAAGAATGTCTAATACTGCGGTGAGGAACTTTGCTGATTTGGTGACCCAATGCAAGAGGGTCGAGACTGTGTATGGTAGGTACCCGAAATCTGGTACGACAAAGGAACAAGATGTTAAGAGGACACCTGGTCCTTCTGGGAATACTAATAGAGGAGGCTTCAATAATAATAGGGGTAGGGGGTTGCATGTAAGGCAGCCTCCTAGTCAGTTCAAGAGGGGTGGAAACCCTGGTGGTGGTGGTGCTGCGGACAGATATTTTATCCCACAATGTGTGAAGTGCAGGAAATACCACAAAGGTGTATGTGGTGCTGGTCCGTTGGCATGTTTTAAGTGTGGTCGGAATGGCCACTTTGCTAGAGATTGTCCATCTTCTTCGGGGCAGGCTGCGAATCTGCAGGCCTTACTGACCGCTACTGCTACTGCTACTCCTACTGCCGCTGTTCCTACTGTGGGACGAGTATATACTACAAATGCGCAACATACTGAAAAGGCTCCGAATTTGGTAAAAGGTATAATTTTCCTCTCTAACGTTGATTTGTCTGTGTTATTTGATTCGGGAGCAACGCATTCATTTGTGGCGGACTATGTGGCTAAGGCGTTGGACTTAAAGGTAACACGAATGGTTCCTCCGATGCGTTTTACTACCGCTACAGGAGAGGTTAGTGAATCATCTTGGATTTGCGAAGATGTGAAGTTCACCTATTTAGGTAGGGGTTATACCATTGATTTAATTATCTTACCCCTGGCCTCTGTCAATTTGATTTTGGGGATGGATTGGTTGTCTCGGAACTGCGCAATGATTGATTGCTGCGGAAAGAGGTTGTTGCTATCTCACGAGAGGCCGACTGTTTGTCCGTCTTTGTATTTGTCTGTCAGTCAAACTGTGAAAGCCTTGAAGGCTGGGGATTTGGGGTATGTCCTTTTGGGCGGATTGGTGGGTAACAAAAAGGAGGAGATTTCTTCTATTCCGGTTGTTAATGAGTTTGAGGATGTATTCCCTGATGAGATACCGGAATTTCCGCCTGAGAGAGAGATTGAATTCTCGATTGACCTATTGCCTGGTGTGGGGCCGATCTCTTTGGCTCCATACCGGATGTCGCCACTTGAGTTGGCCGAGCTAAAGAAACACATTGAAGAATTATCTGCAAAGAATTTTATTAGGCCGAGTGTGTCTCCGTGGGGAGCACTGGTGATATTTGTGAAGAAAAAGGATGGTAGCATGAGATTATGCACTGACTACCGACAGTTGAATAAAGTGACTATTAAGAACCGGTACCCATTGCCGCGTATTGATGACTTATTAGATCAGTTGAGGGATGCTTGTGTGTTTTCAAAGATTGATCTCCGGTCCGGATATCACCAGATTCGGATTAAACCGGAGGATGTACCTAAAACAACTTTCCGATCCAGATATGGACATTTTGAATATCAAGTGATTCCTTTTGGGCTTACTAATGCCCCTGCGGTGTTCATGGATTATATGAATTGCATCTTTAAACCGTATTTGGACCAGTTCGTGATTGTATTTATTGATGACATCTTGATCTATTCTAAGAGTAAGGAGGAGCACATCGACCATTTGAGGGCTGTGTTGCAGGTGTTGAAGGATAAGAAACTGTATGCTAAACCGTCTAAGTGTGAATTCTGGTTGTCTGAGGTGCAATTTTTGGGTCATGTTATTTCTGCAAGTGGTGTTGCAGTGGATCCAAGCAAGATTGAAGCGGTAAGCGACTGGGAACGACCTAAGACTGTGACTGAGATTAGAAGCTTTCTGGGGCTTGCTGGGTATTATTGCCGATTTATACGGGGATTTTCTGCAATGGTTCTACCGTTGACCCGATTGACACGAAAGGATACTCCTTTTGTGTAGACCCAGGAATGTGAGGACTGTTTTCTGCTACTTAAAGAGAAATTGACCACTGCTCCGGTGTTAACTCTACCTGATCCGGAGGGTGAGTTTGTTTTATATTGTGATGCTTCTAAGAAAGGTTTAGGGAGCGTACTAATGCAGGAAGGAAAAGTGATTGCTTATGCGTCCAGGCAGTTAAGGCCACATGAAGAAAATTATCCGACGCACGACTTGGAACTGGCTGCTATTGTGTTTGCCTTGAAAATTTGGAGGCACTTTCTGTATGGGATGAAATTTGCTGTGTTCAGCGATCACAAAAGCTTGAAATATTTGTTTGATCAGAAGGAGCTGAATATGAGGCAGTGTAGATGGGTTGAATTCTTAAAAGACTATGACTTTGAGCTGAAATACCACCCGGGAAAGGCTAATGTTGTGGCAGATGCAATGAGTAGGAAGTCTGTCAACTTATCTCATATGATGCTGTGGGACAATGAAGTGATTGAGCAATTTCGTGACATGAAAATAACGGATTTCTTTGCAGGAAGAATGTGTGATATGGAGTTGACTCGGATTGAGAACGAGCTGCACGAGAAGATTAAAGAGACTCAAATCAGAAATGAAAGTATTAAATATTTGAAAGGCCAGAGTGGCATATCTGTTAATGAACAGGGACTATTGCTATATCAGGGCAGGATTGTTGTGCCCAAGGAACTTGCTGAGGAAGTTATGACTGAGGCCCATAAGGGTCAATATGCTATCCACCCAGGTGCCACAAAAATGTACCAAGATTTGAAAGTTAAGTTCTGGTGGCCTGGGATGAAAAGGGATGTTGCCGAGTACGTATCTAAGTGCTTGGTGTGTCAAAAAGTGAAAATAGAGCATCAGAAACCTGCTGGATTACTTCAGCCGCTGGATATACCAGAATGGAAATGGGAGAGTATTTCAATGGATTTTTTTGTGGGATTGCCGCGAACTCAAGCTGGTTATGATTCGATTTGGGTTATTGTGGACCGACTTACGAAGTCTGCACATTTTCTACCAGTACGAGTGGATTTCACCACAGAGAAGTTGGCTACACTGTATGTAAAGGAGATTGTTAGACTCCATGGGATACCGATTAGCATTGTTAGTGATCGGGACCCGAAGTTTACTTCACGTTTTTGGGGAGCGTTGCAGCAGGCTTTTGGCACTCAGCTTCGACTGAGCACTGCTTATCACCCGCAGACTGATGGTCAGACTGAGAGGACCATACAGACACTTGAGGATATGCTGAGAGCTTGCACACTGGAACAGGGTAATGCTTGGGATAAGTACTTACCATTGGTGGAATTTTCTTATAATAACAGTTTTCACTCCAGTCTGGGTATGGCACCGTATGAGGTTTTGTATGGCAGGAGGTGTCGTACGCCCACTTGTTGGACTGAGGTAGGCGATAAAGGAAGATTTGGTCCGGATTTTGTGCAGGAAACAACAGTGCAAATTGAAATGATCAGAGAAAAATTGAAACAGGCACAGAATCGGCAGAAAAGCTACTATGACAATAAGCATAGACCGCTGGAATTTGAGGAAGGTGACCATGTTTTTGTACGGTTATCTCCGGTCACAGGTGTTGGCCGTGCGTTGGGTGTGAGGAAGCTGAGTCCACGGTTCATTGGACCGTATCAAATCATAAAAAGGGTCGGATTAGTGGCCTATCAGCTTGCCTTACCACCGCAGTTATCCAATTTACATGATGTTTTTCATGTGTCGCAGTTGCGACGTTATGTTCCGAATGAATCACATGTGGTGATACCGGATAATATTGAAATCAGGGAAAACTTGAAGACTCCCATCGGTCCTATTGCAGTATTGGATCGCAGTGAAAAGCTATTGAGAAGTAAAGTTATTCCCATGCTGAAGATTCAGTGGGAAGGCCGCACACCTGAGGAGGCTACTTGGGAGCGGGAGGACGAGATTCTCCGGCTGTATCCTGAGTTAGCGAGCAGGTATGATTTAATTTTGCGGACAAAATTTCTAAAAGGAGGGGTGAATATAACACCTCATATATTTAAATGTGTATTTTAATAGTATATTGTGAAGATAAAATTGGTGGAGTAGGGAAAATCCGTGAATTATGGCCAAAATGGGCAAAAAGGGCAAAATGGTAATTGACCAGCCGTGTATTCTGAGGCATAAATATTGAGTTAGAGATTTCATATGACAAAAATAATGCTGGAAATGGAATCAGGGCGGAAAATTGAGTGAATAGGCAAATTTGGGAAAAATTGATGAATAGTGATTTTTAAGTGTTAAATACTGTGGTGTGAGTGTACCGATAAGTGTTAAATTTTTATCAATATTTTGGGGAAATAAAAATATGTCATGGACTGGAAAAATATGAAGATTAAGAATTTGTGATCGGAATTTTTATCGGGATTAAAGTTAGATCGCGTGTGGGACCCGTGTGACCGAAGTCACTTAGCTTCCCACCCTTTTTCCCCTTGCCTTTCCTCCCTTTTTCTTTCTTTCCCGTGCGTCCCTGCAAGTGAAGAACCAAAGGACCCATTTCTTCCCATTTTCACCATTTCTTCGTTTCTCCACCGAATCGCTTGGTTTTGGTGTTGAAATCTATTGTAAACAACCTTCTGAAGCCATTGGTGACACTTCCAAGCCTTGAATCCATCTCTTTGCTGCGTTTTTGGACCAACTCAGATCCGAACCCTTGGTGTTCTTGGAGTTTTCTGAAGTTTTTGGATCTCTTTTGGCTTAGTGAAGCCTTGGTGGTGAACATACACTAGATTGTAAGTATATTTGTGGTATTTTTGTGGTTGATTTTGTAGATCTATGAATTTATGCTCTAAGTCTTTAATTTTATATGTGTGATGATAGAGAGCCCAAATGGAAAAATGCTATTAGATGAAAATGCCTTAGAATCATGCTTGTAAGCTAGAAATGCTATGATAATTTTTGGTGAAAAAGTTAGGTTTTTAACTTAGGAAAATTTGAGGAATTTTCATGAAAATTGGGGTTTGGTGTAATTTGGAATTGTTGATCGTTGTAGGGTGCCTCACACGGACGGGATTGTGAAAGATTGATTTGGAGCATACGTGTGAACGGATTTGCAAGTGTTGAGGTAAACCCTTGGAACTTGGGTTTAATCCCTTGTGTGCTCCACCACACCTAGTGGAAGGTTGTGGTTGGATTATGTGTTTATGGCATTGTGTGATTATGAGCTTGTATGCATATTGCTTGAATTGTGTGAAAATTGTTTGGTCACTGGCCAGTTGACGTGTGTTGGGTTTGGACATCCGCGGGATCATTTCGTGACGGAATGCCAGTTGGGTATACCGTGGGGTCGACTCTGGGAGCGACACCAGGATGAGCCAAACGTGGGACGTCCGCCGGATAGGGCTCATGAGGAGTTCCGGTTGGGTTTGCCATGGAGTCTTCTCAACCATGGGAGAGGCGCCAGGATTGTCTCGGGAGTTATATGATGGAGTCCTTGAACGTAAATCCAATTGTGGATGTTCTCGGTTTGTCTCCAGTTGGTGGTGATATTGTATTGCATGCATATTATATGATGTTATATTTGCACATTGAATGAGCCATGGGGTAGAGAGAGCCTCTAGCTCCCTTGGTTTACTGAGATATATTTGTATATCTCACCCCGTGTTTGGGGGACCACATTTCAGGGCACTATGAGCCGGGAGGAGCTTCGGGCATGAAGCCCGCTTAGTGGACAGTGGATTGCTTATGGTGCATGGAGCTTGCATGACATTTTGGAGGAGTTTATGGAGTGCACATAGCATGACATTAGTATTTTGAGACTTAGGTCATGAACATATTGCATGATGTTATTTCCATGCTTTTTGTAGTGTTCATGATTTTGTACTAAGTCTTGTTTATTGCTTATTATTCATGCCATGGATAATTGTATATTTTGAGTGAGCATGGGACTTGTCCATTGCCACATTGAGGACTTTGTAAATGATGTATGATTTAATGAAAATGCATGATGGAAGGGCCTAGAGCCTACATTAGGGTATGTTTAAGTGTTGTGTGGAGTACTAAGGTGTTATGGATGGATTACACAACTCTTTTTGGGTTGAAAAGGCTGTATTCTGTCATTTTTACTGCATAGTAATCGATTACCCAAGCATGGTAATCGATTACCATGCAATAGGGGACGAATTAATGCTACTGTCTCCACTGGTAATCGATTACTGAGGCTTGGTAATCGATTACCATGTGAGGTAATCGATTACCCAAGATTGGTAATCGATTACCAGAACAGAGGATGCAAAATCTTAGCTACTGCCTCATTTTTGACAGGTGGTAATCGATTACCACCCACTGGTAATCGATTACCACAGTGCAATTTTTGAAAATTCAGGTTTTTCTAGACAAAAGGAAAGCGGCTTAACTTGGTGGGTAGAACTCCAATTGGTACGTGGTTTGAAACCACGCGTAACTAACGGAAAGGACTATAACATGGTGAAACTTGAGAGTAAGATGGTGAGTTTAAATGAATTGAAAAAAAAGAAAGATTAGTGATGTTAGTAAAATGTATGATTCCGCGAATTGCATTTACAATTATAGTGTTGTTTTAATTGATTACGGAAAAAGTTATTGTTATGAAAATGAATATGATAAAAGAAAAAAGTTGCCCGTAATTTAATTAACCCAATTACTGTGATTGTAACTGCGCTTAATATCATAATCAATGTTAACAATACCGGTGTACGACTGGCTGTTACAGCTAATATTGTCAACTTTAATAAAAAGAAGATAAATTGATATATAATTTGAAAAGTGTATTAAATTGATAATGTTTTATTAAAATAAAGACAATTTGGTCAATAAGGTCAATCCGAATTTTTATTTATAAGATCCGGTCGGATTTCAATACAAAATGAAAGGAAAATATAATTCATGAAATGTTATCAATAACACACACATATTATCTAATAAATAACCGATAAACTTTCTATGTCTCTGACTGCTTTTAAGCTAAGTTAGTGCTCTCAAGTATTTTGTTTATTGTAAAAATATATATTTGATTTTATGGTGAAATGGAATTTGACTATTCTCATTTAATAAAAAAAGAAAAGAAAATTTAATTATTTCAAAAAATAAAATATTTCCTAAACAAAAAATTTATAAGATATTTTCTCAGTTCACAAATGTATAACATGATTTTATAAGATATAAATATCTTATAAATTAGTTTAATTTTAAATAATAAAAATTAGCATATACCTAATGTATTAAATGTGGCATGATCAACTTACATCAGTATAAAAAATAACATGCTTATACTCTTTCTTAATCATTGATCTATTTATATCCAATAACTTAAGTAACTAATAAATTAGAATTGTTAAATATAAATGGAAGCAATAACAAAGATTGAGAAGGTATATAAAATGATCACATCCCAAGTTAAATTCTATCTTCACTTTAAAAATAATAATTATCATATATAATGTATTTCTAATTCTTGTTATTTTCATTAATATATAAATTCATATTTAAAAATTAAAACTTTTCAGTAAATATAAATATATTTAATGAATGGAATTTTTTTCCATTAAATTAAATTCTAAGTGTTCTCTTTCTTCATCCAATTTGTTGTATTAAGCTCAATCAAAACTGAAAGACTAGTATGCGGATATGTATATGTCTCCATCAGTCAGCATGCCTAATGCCGTGATATCAACTCCGAATTAGACAAGAGTGCGTGGACATTTTGTAGTATAAGGAGAAGTATTAGGCCCAATGGAATAAGGGCTCGTTTAGATATGAATTTTTTTTAGCCAAAACCTATTTTTTAAAAATATATATATTTTTACTTAGAATATTTGCTTAAATAAAAATAGAAGCCACAAAAAAATGAAGATTTTTTATCTTCTAAATAAAGAAAACATCAGAACTCAGACGTCAAAAAATTTCAAAACCTAAATTTAAAAAAAAAATCTAAATAGCTTTAACTTTTGTAAAAAAAATTCTAAAATAAACAAAGTATAGAAAGTACTTTTTTAATAATTAGCTCACTAACGCCATAACAAATACAATAATTAGTTTTCTGTGAATATTCTTCGCGTCAGAAAAAACCATGCCCAATGATTTGAATAAACAGTTGCAAATATGAAAGATGCGAGCCAGGAGTTACGAGGAGAGCAGGATCTAATAATGCACGTGTTCTGTGATGATCCAGGAGCAATAATATAAATACCTCAAATCACTATTTTGAAATCAAAAGTATATTCCATGAAAATATAGATGTGTTACAAGTCTCACATTGGTTGCCTATATAACTAATAAGGCCTTGAGCACTTCCACTCTTTGAGCTAGCTTTTGAGATGGTGATTTTAAGGTTTGTAACAATTGGTTCTTTCATTGAGAGTTGAGGCCACGGAAAGGGCTATGTATAGGGTGGATTAAGGTGCCTTTGGGCACTGAATACTGATAGGTGGGTGAAACCGCCCCAAAGGGGGGAAAGGGCTACCGTCGGGTCAGTGTCGATAGAGTGAAAACCGCCATGGACGTCGACCCTTAAAGGGGGTGGCAATATTACAAGTCCCACATTGGTTGCCTATACAACTAATGTGAGATTTATAAGGCTTTGGGCACTCCCACCATTTGAACTAGCTTTTAGGATGGTGACCTCAAGGTCTGTAACAATTTAATGTTACAAGTCCCACATCGTTTGCCTATACAACTAATTTGGGTTTTATAAGGCTTTGGCACTCCTACCCTTTGAGCTAATTTTTGGGGTGGTGACCTCAAGATCCGTAACAATTGGTTCTTTCATCGAGAGTTGAGGCCACGGAAAGGGCTACCTATAGGCTAGATTAAGGTGTCTTTGGGCACTGAATACTGATAGGTGAGTGAAGCCATTCCAAAGAGGGGAATGGGCTACCATCGAGTCAATATCGATAGAGTGAAAACGACCGTGGACATCAACCCTTAAAAGTGATGGCAATATTATAAATCCCACATTGGTTGTCTATACAATTAATATGGCCTTTATAAGGCCTTGTGCACTCTAAGATGGTGATCTTAAGGTTCGTAATAGGATGATAGTTACACCCATTTTAAAGGTCATGAACTGGGCGAAGTTGTTCAAACATAATAAGGATTATCACAATCATTAAAAGATCTGATTAAAAACTTTAAATCATATATAGCTCTCTCTTTACCGGTTCACCATTCCGGTTTTAAAAGTATTAGTAAAATAGATTAAAATCATAAAGACACTGAATCATACAGGATAACTACAGCTCAACCGGGTCTAAACAGATCATAAAAAAATTACCACCTTAGTAGCTGAAATCAATTGAAAGTTGCTAGTCTATCTTGGTATCCATTAAATAAGCATATTCCAACTAGCTATAAACCACGAATTTGAAAAGTTCCAAAGCTAGTTAGTGCCTGCATGGTAAATGGTCATTATCAATGGCACTTTGCACAATTTACAGCATTCAAATCTCAGACACAATGTAAAAATGCTTCCCCAGATGTGCCTGAAAGAAAGTATAAGGATTCATGGATACAGTTTTTAAATGTAAGTCAGTCACCATAATTTAAGATGATCTTAAGGAACACAAGACATATGGGGGAATCAGACTGCACGTTTATTTTAGCGAAGCGAATACGATAGACCAGCAAAAGAATAACAAGATGAAACTAGTGCAGCTGCAGGTTCCAACCTATCTCCATGGTAGTGCTGCATCCAATTATATTCAGACAAAGCATCAGCAGCAGAATATGTTGAGTAAAGCCGAACTTGAACAGTCTCTCTCCTTTCCAAGTTATCAGTCCCCATCAGCAACAGGTCTCTCCTTTCGTCTCTATTTAAAGGTGGCAAATATGGATCCCTTGGTGAAGCGCCATGGCGATAGGCATGATAAGGATCCTCTACATGTTCAGAAATTGCACCACGAAAATAGGTATCATGTTCCCTCTCGCTCAAACGAAGGGAATCAGCACGATGACTTTCTAAATGTGCAGGGAGATTCTTCCTGTAGATAGGGTCTATGTGATGAAGGTAATCTCTTTCATGATCTCTCTCGTAAGGTTCCATTATAGGGTAAGGTTCCATTATAGGATTAACTTGAGAAGCTGGAGTCACATTTCTTTTATCTCCTCGGAGACCATAAGCTCGATAACTCTTCTCAATAAGAAATAAATCACGAGGAGTTTCCTCATCCCTTTCATGTGGCGGCACATTATAGCCTTTCACATGACTATTGGTGTAAGGATCTCCAGCAGTTCTTTCCCTAGGAAAATGGGGCCATGATTCCCTAACACCATCAGGAGCTTCCCTATCTCGAGTATCCACTGGTCGGAAAAGTTCAGTGAGCTTCCTAACCTGAAACAGGACATTTGAATATCATCTATGATAAAGAATCAAAGAAACTATCAAATAGAAGACCAGAAGCAACATTTGATTCTCACTTGTCTAACGGTAAGTTCTGTTTTGAACTTGTTCTTTTCATTGTAATTTCCCTTGAAGGCCTTTTTGAAAATGCTCTCAGGTATCGGGAAACAATCAGAAGCAATATTGAACCGCACCTGAAGATTGCACCATCAGCACATAAATCATAATAAACAAGGACAACTTCAGGACAAATTAGGGAGGAAAATAAATGAGAGGAAGTAACCTGTGCAGGAAAGTTACCACCAAAAGCACGGGGTTCAAGTTTCATACCACCAGAAGATGAAGCTTTGTAAATCCCATACAATAGCTTCAGATCAAAATCATAAAGAAAAAGCTTAGTCCCAGGCTTAATATCTAAAATGACATCTTTTTTACCAGCTGAAACACCCATGACACGATAGCGGAAACAATCGGGTTTTGTCTTTGCATTGCACATGAAGATGAAACCACCAAGTTTTTCTCTCTTTCTCTCTCTTGCAGGAGGATTCTCAGTGCCCTTCTTCCTGTCTTCAAGTTCCATACTATACAGGGATAGAGCACACAGATTTTCAAAGGCAAATGTTACTGCAACCAATAAAAAAAAGTAAATATCATTGCCTTTTAACATTGATTGATATTTCACATGTGTTGGTAACGTAATTAGTGTCTAGGTTCATTATACTGGCTATTTGACAATTGAGGAGTGCCTGAATAGTATTTTTGCACGTTGCGTACGAGATTGAAACCATTTTCCGGTGGGGGTCGATAAGTTCCATCCCCTACCCCATGATACTATTTTTATATTTTTTTATAACGAGTTCCGCTGATTGTTAATATATGGGTATCCAAGAGACAATTTTTTGATTCAATAAATGTTAGTATAAATTTTAAATGTACGCTTTTTATTAATGAGTCAGTTACGTCAGTTAGAATATTAATGAGTCAGTTATGTCAGTTATAAAGTAATGAGTCAGTTATGTGTGGAGTTATATTGGTCAGTTTTATAGCTTATAAATAGTCTTTGATAGTTTGTATGTGTAACACCCCCAAATTTATAACAATTTATAATAGTATGAATAAATTCAATAATTTTATAAATAACAGCGGAAGTTCAAATTAATCAAATCTGGGGAAATGTTACCGCCGCACCTATATAAGGACAAGTGCAAGGCTCTTTATTACATTCAAGTAAAACCAAAGACTAAAGTTTAAATAAATGAAATATGTCTTATTCACATCGAATCAAATATCATTCATAATCTTTATTAAGTTTATTTAGTGGAGTAGTGGGAAGAGAACCATGGTAAACCCGGGAAACCCTGCCAGTCTACCCTGTGACCCGGGAAACCCTGCCAGTCACAAACAAATCACATTGGCCATAATCAATTCACATCTTCCTAGTGTCCCGGACATCCTGCCAAACACCTCTTCCCAAAGTTGCTACTAATATCCCAGGAAATGCTGCCAGATACCACATTGAGAAGAACGGATATTCTCTATTCACATCGTATAAATATATCGGAGGCATAAAGCCCAAAGGTTGTGTTCATCACTTTGGGAGGCACCATCCCAAAGCTATCTTCCCACTATTATTTATTACAATCACACATAATCAATTCAATCTTGTCACAATCTTTATAATTGGTAAGTTTTCTAAAATGTTTTTCATAATTTCCAAATCCATCATAATTTTCAAATCCAATACCCAAAATATCATAATGTTCTTTTTCAACATCTACCAGAGTAAAACTCAAATCCAATCATCATATCAAAATTTTCCAAAGCAAAATTCAAATATTCATATTTGATAAATTTAATAGGAAACATAACTATAATGCCCTAAGCATCAAGATTACATCAAAAATTCATATAAAGCTAACCCTTGACTTTCTAGAGATTAGGATTACATATAATAAATTCTATATGACTCTAGAGATTAGGATTACACATAATAAAAGTTTTATACACAACAAATCTACAACCACCTAGAAATTAGGATTACCTGGTATCCGTGTTGGCTACCTTTTAGAAGAAAAGTGATTGGTGGAAGAAAAATAGTTGGTAACCAAACGAGAATAGAATTTGAAGTAAGAAAGGAGAGAGTAGAGGAGAAGAGAAATGCAGAAATGTTGAGAATTGGAAAGTGGTTTGGTTTGGTTAGGTTGACTCCTATTTATAGCTGAAGTTTTAAAACCGATACATTAATAACGGTCATCACATTTATTCCGATTATAAAAACTGCAGGTAAAATTTTAAATATTATTAATATATTAATGGTTACAAAATTAATAAAAATAAACCGAAACATTAACTACAGGTAACAGTCATCACATTTATTTTGATTATAAAAACTGCAGGTAAAATTTTAAATATTATTAATATATTAATGGTTACAAAATTAATAATAATAATTATCGTCATAACCAACTATAACTGCTGAGCATTATAACTACAATCACCACTAATTAAGGTTACACCTTTAAAGTCAAATTATGACACACTATCAGCAATCAATGCCTATTATCCCATACATAAGGGTACATACTACTATTTTTATTAATATATTATTATTATTATTATTATAAATTACTATTCATTTTCTGGGATATTACAGTATGATATATAGATCAAGAGAAAAAGATAAAGAGCAAGAAAGCAAGAATAGAAAAGAAAAGTTTTTTTTGTATATACACAAGTATGGTTGTCTCTTGCATCTGTGTGGATATTCAATTCTAACAAATTGGTATCAAAGCCTAGGTATGGAGAAAAGGAGCGAGTTGGAGGTGCCACTCTTCCATGGAGATAAGGATGAAGCATTAGATTGGCTTCTCTATTTGAAGGAATTATTTTGGAAAGAAAAAAACTAGACGGAGGACAAATGGCAGGTAGCCATGAGAAGACTCAGAGGAAGCGCAGTCAAATGGTTCCGTACATGGAACTGCCGCGACTTTAATAATATGTGGAAGGATTTTCTAATGGCCTTCATAACAAAATACTTGCCTAGACGTTTTGATCTGATTAATGAAGAAGATGAAATCATCAATGATGATGATGAAGTTGAGGAGAATGATGCGGATGAAGAAGAGACCGAGATGGCAGAATCCGAGATTGCCAACGGCAACGCATCCGCTGAGGAGATTGATGATAGTAAACTGGCCTTTGATGGCCGATGCATGTAAGGTGTAAAAACAAAATTTTTACTGCGGAAACATACATGCACACATGGATTCATGCTATAGGGCAGCATGATGTTACCTTGTTTTTGGCTTGATCAGTCAGGGAGATTAGTTGTCAGGTCTGAAGGGTTCAAACCCTCTAATGGTGATCCACACCACCGTTCGTCAATGATGCAAGAATGCCTTCTTGAAAGCCACCAGATGATCACCACAATGAGGCTTGCTTTGCGCACAAGTGGTGAATGTGGAGGCTAGGTATTCTGTTTGGAAATGTGTAGTGAACTATCCTACAGAATGGTGCATGAGATGAAGGAGTGTAGGCTAGGTTTTCTCAAAACCCTAAGGAGAGGAACTAATACCTTGTTGTGCACACACTTGGTGGAAGAGAGAATGATAATTAAATGAAAATTATCCTTTCAAAATCATTTGAAAGTGGCGCATGAATAAGGGAGGATAAGGTGGAATTGTTGCAAAACAAATCTTGCCAACAACCTCCAATCTTATCCTCATGAAACTAAGTTCAAAACAATTCAAAATCAGATTCATAAAGTATCATATAGTATTTATTTCATGCGCATAATTCAGCCCTAAAAGGGGTCCAAATATGTTGAGTAATTGCATTTGAAATTTGAACCAACTCACCCACTTATTCTCTCAACTACCAAATCTGATTGGAGCTTTATTTTAAGTGACAAGATGACATCCTTATCACCTAAGAGTGCGCCCCAAACAACCCCAAGGTAATCTCCAAAGATCTCTTCTTGATCCAAGGAATTTGTTCCAATAAGATCTTATCTTATCATTTTGTTATGAAACAACTTTTCATAGCTAATTCAAATTCGAATTCAAACACTTGAATTCAAATGTTCAAACATTCAGATTCAAAATTCAAAATTTTAAATTTCAAATTCAAATTCCAAATTCACGTTTCAAATTTCAAATTTCAAATTCAAAATTCGAATTTAAAATTCAAATTCCAAATTCAAATTTCAAAATTCAAATTTCAAATTCAAAATTCGAAATTCAAATGTTTGATTATTAATTTAACTAATTAAATTAATTAGTAATGGCTTGGAGTATCCAAGCCCATTACTAAGCTCTATGCACCCTCCACCCATTTAAGTGGGCTTCCAAACAGCTTCTTGGGCTAACAACCATTATTAGGCCCAATACTTTTAAAGCTAGTCCATCATGACTACAAGGTGTTAGTGTGTGACCCATTAGGTCCAACTTAGCTTCTGACATAACTGGCCTTGGGCCCAACAAGCCCACAACCCAATTAATGACAACACAAAGCACTAGCAATGCTTTGTTGCCGCAGAACTAGTCAGATTAATGACTTGATCATCCTATTGCACATATTTGGTTACCGTATGTATTTCCCTTCGTCTCGGTTATCTTCCCATTAACCTAGGGTAAGGAAATGTATCAACCCCTGCGGTTTAGGGTAAACTTTATTCTAAATAGGGAATGTAACGCCCTCCCTTGTATGCATCCAAGAGAGTCGTTTGCTAAGCGGAATTAGAGTCTTTAACGTCACATAAGCTACTATAGAATTCTTAATCTAACTTCAAAGTGCGAAGGACGTTTCAAAATTCTTATCACCTCTGTTTGGACGATAAAAAATGTTTCAAGTAATTTAGAAAGAGCACGTTGGGGGCTTCGCGTGCATATAAAATAATAGTAAATCGGAGTTCGTTTGCTCATAAAAACACCACCTGTAAGGTGCACTGTAAAAATTTCAGCACTAAGTCTTTCAAAAATTCCTTTCACAAACATTTTCCAAAATAGCCGCTGTTCATAAAAGTTTAAGGTAAAATAGAGATGATGAAGTCTACAGTCATCCAAGATTACCAAAATGTAAAGCATTACAGTCATCCAATCAATCAAACAGCAACAGTGAAAATCCATGCATCAACAAGCAACAGCAAACATCACTCCTTCAAATGCTTTTACGTCCTCCTGCCATTTAAGAAAATAGCAGCCCCGAAGGGGTGAGAATAATCCCAGTAGTGTGGCAACAAAACCAATAATATAACAGTATTAACTAGGCACAAAATCATAAACAGTCACTTCAACATATCATTGTTCCTTTTCCTTTTTCCTTTTCATCATATTCATATATATTGCGTATATAACGCCTTTCCTTTTCATTATATTCATAGATATTGCGTATATAACGCCTTTCCTTTGCGCTTTTAGCACCGTCGTGCGCGCACTTCACAGTGGAATCAATATACCTGGCACCTGAGCTCTCTGTGGATTCCAACTGCGGGCCTATGCGGACTGATGCCAAGTGTCCCATACCCTGGTACCTTAGGGATGCCTATATGATGCTTGCTCAAACACATGGTCCTGTACATAACTATTCTAAAAACAAGTCCTATATGATCTTGGTACATGCATGCCATGCTATGCTTTCACACACAAAACGTATAAAAATGCAATATGATGTAAGGTGCATGCTCATATACTTTTCATGTAGCCATCACGGCACATATACTTTTCATATACGTTATGCTGCCACATAACAACTTTACCTCACAATCATATAGCCATCACGGCACATTTCTATAGCCATCACGGCACATTTTTGGCAGTTTTCTTTCATCATAAGGAACATATTACTTTTACGGAGTATGGAGCATCATGTCACAACTTTATACCAGTAGTCAATAGTCACATTAGGTAATATCGCCTGACACTTACCTTGCGTGCCTTAAATAATACCAAACAGCAGCGAAGTATCTCACTTCTTAAGCGCACCTAAATCAATTACAACCAATCATTTACAGCGGCGATTTACAGCAGAAACAGTGAGCATACAGCAACGTTTTACAGTAGAAAACAGTGAGCATACAGCAGCGTTTTACAGCTGAAAACAGTGAGCATACAGCAGCGTTTTACAGCAGAAAGCAGTGACGTTTGTTCTTAAAACAGTGAGCAGAAAACAGTGAGTTGTTCTTTAAAATAGTGAGCAGAAAACAGTGACGTTTTCCTTAAAAACAGTGGGCAGAAACAGTGACGTTTTCCTTAAAAACAGTGGGCAGAAACAGTGACGTTTTACAGCAGGAAAACAGTAACACCTTACAGCAGAAACAGTGACCATTTACAAACAGAAACAGTGGCATTTTGGACATTAAACAGTGGCAGAAACAGTGGCATTTGAACGTTAAAACAGTGACATAAGTAGTGGTATTTGCATATCAAAACAGTGGCATGAATGGTAGCATTTGCACATTAAAAACAGTGGCATTAGTGGTGAGATTTGCACATCAAGACAGTGGCATTAGTAGTGATTTTTGAACATTAAAACAGTGGCATAAATAGTGATTTTTGAACATTAAAACAGTGGCCTAAATAGTGATTTTTGAGCATTAAAACAGTGGCATAATTAGGAGTATTTGGACACCAATACAGCGGCATAAAGAGTAGTGTTTGGACATCAAGATGGTGATCATTTTATGCAGAAACAGTGGCTCATTAAGTACTAAAACAGTGAGTATTTTTGTGCAGAAACAGTGGCACATCAAGTACTAAAACAGTGAGTATTTTTGTGCAGAAACAGTGGCACATTATTCCTCAAAACAGTGGCACTTTTATACAAAACAGTGGCATCCAAATGGTGCTCTTGTCAAACCGAAACAGTGACATATTTACCCTCAAAACAGTGGCATATTCATACCGAAACAGTGGCATTAACTCAAACATAACCATGGGACTTTCATTCCATTATATCATGCAATGTGCTATAAGGCTTAAAGAAGATCTCATGCAATTAATGGAAGCAGACAAGTATCATCAAGTAGCTCCATCCTTATTCCTTTACCATACTCATTCAAGAATCCAAAACAAAACATGATCTAGGAGACATCTCATGCACACACATGGTTACATACAATGAAAGAGGTCTAAGTTCTAGGCTTACCTCTTGTAGCACACACTTCTTGGTCAAAGATCACACACCACACCTTCTAGCTTTACTACACAACAAGTCCACCCTTCCTAGGAGATGGTCTATGCGCATACAATGGTGAAGAGAACAACTTTGGACAGCTTCCAAAGGTGAGTAACAAGGTTGAACAGTGAGGGAAAGAGAGGAGAAAAACTTGCACTTGCTTGGTGTATAGGCCACGGCTTTGAGAGTGTGAGGGAAGGTGAGTTAGCAAAGTCTTCTTTCTCCTAAAGTTCTTGCAATGTTCGGCTAGGAGAGTGAGGGAAGAGAGGAGAGTTGGCTGCACTTGTAAAATGAGGACAGCCCCCCCTTGGTGCGCACAACTTAAAGAGAAGTGAGGAAAGTTTGAAATGATGAAGCATCATGACAAATCTGGTTTCTTGTGGAAGTGGGGCTGCAAACTTGGTTTGAACAAGCAAGGAGCTTGCTTCTTGCACACTCTAGGCACATGCAAGGAGGTGAAAGGGAGAGGTTCAGATCTGAATGATGTGCTACCTAAGTCAGAATTTTTAACACAATCAACTAAGCCATGCGCACAAGGTGGAGTGGAAGGAGTTGGCAGATTTCTCCTCCACTCAAAACACATGCAATCTGCCCAAAAATCCTTCATTTGTTGCATGTGGAGGCAAGGGACATATTTGGTTCATGATGGACTGCAAAAGCATGCAGAAATCTGCACATTTCAGGCTCATGATGGAAGGTGTAAGGTGGTTCTCTTGGTCAACAAGCTAGGCAGATTTGTGTCATAGAAAAATCTGACGTAAGTCCTCTCCATGTGCGCCTAAGGTGAGAAGGATGCAGCCCAAAAGAAAGCTAAAGAGTACAAGTGTCTTCCATGCAATGAAGTTGAAGTCAAATGATGCACATGCTAAGGGTGATGTGGCGGTCATGCAAGGGGTGTGTTGGAAGATTTTCTAATGCTTATCCACCCTCCTATGCGCATGAATGAGTGGGAAAAAGATTACTCTTGCCATGTGAAAGTTCCTTGGTACACAAACAACCTTGTAGGACAAGGCTTTAAGGGAGATAAGTGTAGGTACAACATTGGGCTGAACAAGGTAGATCCAAGGACCCTTTGGGCCATCGGCCATCACATGAAGAAGTCCAACAAAACAAGCCTAAAGGTGACAAGTCCACACACTAGCCCACTTCCCAAGCCCTTTAAACACAAAAGCCTTATAACACACACTCAAATTACTCATATGATTTTAATGAAAGTTCACATGCCTACATATGTACCCTCCTATCATTTAATTTAAATACTTACCTTAGTCTCATCCAATGATAAAGGCCATATAATTCGCAAGCCATCAAACATAAACATGCATCTATATAATATAACACTTATGTATTTTACTAATTATGTGGGATGTTACACTCTCCCCACCAAATAGGAATTTTGTCCGCAAAATAAACTTACTTAAGAGCTAAACAGTTCCAGATAGCGTTTCCGAATGTCGTCCTCGCGCTCCCAAGTGGCTTCAGCTGCCGATCTGTTGTTCCACAATACTTTCACCAACGGAATCTCTTTAGAACGGAGTCGCTTGACGGATCTTTCAAGAATTTGGAACGGTTGCACTTGATACGTCAGATTTTCCTTTAATTCCACTTCTTCCAGCTGCAACACGTGAGATGGATCAGAGAGATACCTCCGTAGCTGCGACACATGAAATACATTGTGAATTCCTGACAGATTGGGTGGTAAAGCCAACCGGTATGCAGACTCTCCAATCCGGTCCATAATCAGATACGGTCCTAAGTACCGTGGACTTAACTTCTTAACTCCCATTCTCCTTCCGAGTCCCGATGTAGGTGTGATTCTCAAGAATACATGGTTTCCGACTTCGAAAGATAGGGGCTTATGACGCTTGTCGTAATAACTCTTCTGTCTGGCCTGAGCCCGCTGCATATTTTCTCGAATCTTCTTTACCTGTTCGGATGTTTCTTGAATTAAGTCAGGTCCTAGCATACTTCGCTCACCCACTTCAGTCCAGCATAAAGGGGATCTGCATTTTCTCCCATACAAAGCTTCATACGGTGCCATCTGAATACTGGAATGGTAACTGTTGTTGTGAGCAAACTCAATCAAAGAAAGATAATTATCCCAGCTTCCTCCTAACTCCAAAACGCATGCTCGCAACATGTCTTCTAAAGCTTGAATAGTGCGTTCCGTCTGTCCATCGGTCTGCGGATGGTAAGCAGTACTCAATCTCAAGTGGGTCCCTAATGCTCTTTGAAAAGATTCCCAGAACTTAGATGTAAACTTGGGATCACGATCACTGACAATACTCGTAGGAACTCCGTGCAGCTTCACAATCTCCTGCAGATAAATTCTGGCAAGCCTCTCTGTATTATACGTGGTTCTAACACGTAAGAAATGAGCTGACTTCGTTAAACGATCAATAATCACCCAGATAGCATCATATTCTTCTCGCGTCCGAGGAAGTCCAACTACAAAATCCATCGCAATACTGTCCCACTTCCATTCGGGAATCTCCAAAGGTTGAAAGAGTCCCGACGGTTTCTGGTGTTCGTACTTCACCTTCTGACAAGTTAAGCATCGAGATACATACTCAGCAATATCACGCTTCATACCCGGCCACAAAAACGAGGTCTTCAAATCATGGTACATCTTCGTGGATCCAGGATGAACTGCATACTTGCCCTTATGAGCCTCCTGCAAAACTTCTTGCTTCAACTCTTCATTCGGCACAACTAACCGGCCTTGGAATCTCCAAATACCATTCTCATCCTTTACTACATCTTGGTTGCCAACCAATTCACGGACTAACTCTTCATCTTTCTGAGCCTCCTTAATTCTACTAATCAATTCATTCTCCACCTTTATATTTCCCAATCTTATGTTATGCCCTCTCTCGTCTACAGATAAATTCAAATCTCGAAAGGCCTCAAACAATTTCAGTTCTTCCATCATCAGAGTTGCAGTGTGCAGTGTCTTCCTACTCAGGGCGTCAGCTACCACGTTTGCCTTTCCAGGGTGGTATTTAAGTTCAAACTCATAGTCCTTCAGAAATTCCATCCACTGTCGTTGTCGCATATTCAGCTCCTTCTGATCGAACAAGTACTTCATACTCTTATGATCGCTGAACACGTCAAACTGCGAACCATACAAGTGGTGCCTCCAGATTTTAAGTGCGAACACTATAGCTGCTAACTCCAAATCATGCGTAGGATAATTTTCTTCGTGAGGCTTTAGTTGTCGAGAAGCATAAGCTACCGCCATACGATCCTGCATCAACACGCATCCAAGTCCTTTCAGCGACGCATCGCAGTATACTTCGAGCTTTCGGGTAGGATCCGGAATCGTGAGTACGGGAGCACTCGTTAATCTGCTCTTCAGTTCCATGAAACATTCTTCACAAGCTTCAGTCCACTCAAAAGGCTTGTCCTTCCGAGTGAGACGGGTAAGAGGTTGCACTATCTGAGAGAAATTCTGGATGAACCTTCGATAATATCCAGCAAGACCTAAGAAACTTCTTACTTCAGTGACAGTCTTGGGTCGTTCCCAATTCATGACAGCTTCAACCTTGTTGGGGTCCACCGCAATACCTTCTGTTGAAATGACATGGCCCAGAAACTGGACCTCTTTAAGCCAAAACTCGCACTTTGACCACTTTGCGTACAACTTCTTCTCTTTCAAGATTTGCAAGACAATCCTCAAATGTTCCGCATGCAGCTCTTCATTAGTAGAGTAAATCAGAATATCGTCGATAAACACAATGACAAACTGATCAAGAAATGTTTGGAAAATGCGGTTCATGTAGTCCATGAATACCGCTGGAGCATTTGTAAGTCCGAATGGGATCACCTGATATTCGTAGTGCCCATAACGAGTCCTAAAAGCTGTCTTCGGAATATCCTCCGGTTTGACCCGGATCTGATGGTATCCCGATCGTAAATCTATCTTGGAAAAGACTTTGGCTCCTCTCAACTGGTCCATCAAATCATCGATCCTCGGTAGCGGATACTTATTCTTCACCGTAACTTTGTTCAGCTGTCGGTAATCTACACACAGACGTAGACTCCCGTCCTTCTTCTTAATCAAGATGGCTGGAGCACCCCAGGGAGAGGTACTCGGTCTGATGAATTCCTTTGCCAAAAGTTCTTCTATCTGCTTCTTCAACTCTCGCAGTTCCAAAGGCGCCATACGATACGGAGCAATGGAGATTGGTCCAACTCCAGGAACAAGTTCGATAGAAAATTCTATTTCCCTATGAGGAGGCAATCGAGGTATTTCATCCGGGAATACCTCCTCGAATTCTCTAACTACAGGTACATTCTGAATTTGATTGTCAACCGAGGTCTCAGCCTCGATCGACAAGAGATACCCTGCTGCTCCCTTGCGGAGCTCTTTTCTAACTTGTAATAAAGAAATGAGAGAGAAAGGTTGAAAATTACCATCTTTCGCAGGAACAACGACTTTCCCCGCTCGACAATCCAATGTTATCCTGTTTTCTGTCAACCAGTCCATACCGATAATCACATCGAAGTTGAATACCGGTAGGACCACCAAGTTAACTGTATACGTGTTCCCTTCATACTGCAGAGTAACACCTCTGCAGATCTCTGAGGTTGTGCACGATCCTCCAGTAGGTGTGCTGATGTGTAACTCATAAGGTAACGGGGTTGGGGTGATGCCTATTCTCATAGCAGTGTGCTTTGCCATAAAAGAGCCAGACGCTCCAGAATCAAAGATAACAGAAATTGGGTGACCATTTAAAGTGACATTACCTTTGATCAGGTTGGGGTATTTCTGCGCTTCGTTCGCATCCAGGGTGAACACCCGTGCTTGCGTAGGCTGTGGATTAGCGTTCCGGGGGCATTCGTAAGCAAAATGTCCTTGCTGGCCACATCTGAAACATGCATTGTTGCTCTTGCGACAAACTCCAAAGTGGTTCTTTCCACATGTAGCACAAACAGTCGCACCCTGCCGTCCAGTTGACGATTGACCAACAGTATTGCTCCTCTTAAAATTTCCAGGCCGCGCCTGCAACTGCGGACCTCTTCCTCGACCCCTACCAGGTGCCGTCCTGAAGAATCTGCCTGCTCTGTTTCCTCCGTGGAATTGTGTTGGTTGCTTATTCAAATTCTTGGCCTCGTTAATGATTCCTTCTGCCTGACGACTCTGATTGATGAGCTCCGGAAGTGTACGATTAGCCGTCGTCAAAATGAGTTTACGGATCTCCGGATGTAATCCGCTTTCGAACTTCTCCACCTGCCATTCCTCATCATAAATGTTCCGGTCAAAGTTGGCGTACTCGATTAGCTGCCCAAATTTGGCAATGTACTCATTAACCGTCATGTTATCCTGCCTGAGTGATAGCAGTTCAGAGTGCTTCATCCTTCTCATTGCTTTAGGAAAATACTTATCCAAAAATACTTGTCTGAATACGGCCCACGTCAACTCCACGTCCTGAGCTCTCAGCAGAGCCCTCGCACCAGTCCACCATGTTAAAGCTTCTCCCATCAGCTGGTACGATGCGTAATCGGTCTTCTGCGCTTCCGGGCATGCCATGCGTTCGAAAATGTGCTCGATCATCTGCAGCCACTTCGCTGCAGCCTCGGGGTTGTCTTCACCCTCAAAGATAGGTGGTTGGAAGTTGCGGAAGTCTTTCAACCTCCGACGGGAAATTTCTTCTACATTGTCATGCAGTGGGGGTTGGTTCTGATTCTGTTGCCTATGGTCGCGCCATTCTTGGCTCATATTCTGAATGAATGTTGCCAGTCCCCCAATGGTAGTGATAAGATCCTCTTCCGCATCGCCAGACCTTCCCCGAGTTGAACCGCGACCACCTGCCATGATTCTGCACTCACAATATCATGAAATGAGTTGATCAGGCTCACCGCAAGTTATTTATGGCAGCAGTCCCAAGTAGGTACTCGAGTTCAATTCGGATAAGTTAACTATGCATCCGTGTCTTATCACAGAACGGTCTAAACAATCTAACTACCCTATATATTCAAACACTTAAACTATAGCACATTTAGACAGTCAATCAGCAGATAAACACAATCAACAATCAATTCAATCAATCACAAGCAAAACCATGGATCAAACTGCTCTGATACCAATTAGTGTAACGCCCTCCCTTGTATGCATCCAAGAGAGTCGTTTGCTAAGCGGAATTAGAGTCTTTAACGTCACATAAGCTACTATAGAATTCTTAATCTAACTTCAAAGTCCGAAGGACGTTTCAAAATTCTTATCACCTCTGTTTGGACGATAAAAAATGTTTCAAGTGATTTAGAAAGAGCACGTTGGGGGCTTCGCGTGCATATAAAATAATAGTAAATCGGATTGGAGCTTTATTTTAAGTGACAAGATGACATCCTTATCACCTAAGAGTGCGCCCCAAACAACCCCAAGGTAATCTCCAAAGATCTCTTCTTGATCCAAGGAATTTGTTCCAATAAGATCTTATCTTATCATTTTGTTATGAAACAACTTTTCATAGCTAATTCAAATTCGAATTCAAACACTTGAATTCAAATGTTCAAACATTCAGATTCAAAATTCAAAATTTTAAATTTCAAATTCAAATTCCAAATTCACGTTTCAAATTTCAAATTTCAAATTCAAAATTCGAATTTAAAATTCAAATTCCAAATTCAAATTTCAAAATTTAAATTTCAAATTCAAAATTCGAAATTCAAATGTTTGATTATTAATTTAACTAATTAAATTAATTAGTAATGGCTTGGAGTATCCAAGCCCATTACTAAGCTCTATGCACCCTCCACCCATTTAAGTGGGCTTCCAAACAGCTTCTTGGGCTAACAACCATTATTAGGCCCAATACTTTTAAAGCTAGTCCATCATGACTACAAGGTGTTAGTGTGTGACCCATTAGGTCCAACTTAGCTTCTGACATAACTGGCCTTGGGCCCAACAAGCCCACAACCCAATTAATGACAACACAAAGCACTAGCAATGCTTTGTTGCCGCAGAACTAGTCAGATTAATGACTTGATCATCCTATTGCACATATTTGGTTACCGTATGTATTTCCCTTCGTCTCGGTTATCTTCCCATTAACCTAGGGTAAGGAAATGTATCAACCCCTGCGGTTTAGGGTAAACTTTATTCGAAATAGGGAATGTAACGCCCTCCCTTGTATGCATCCAAGAGAGTCGTTTGCTAAGCGGAATTAGAGTCTTTAACGTCACATAAGCTATTATAGAATTCTTAATCTAACTTCAAAGTGCGAAGGACGTTTCAAAATTCTTATCACCTCTGTTTGGACGATAAAAAATGTTTCAAGTAATTTAGAAAGAGCACGTTGGGGGCTTCGCGTGCATATAAAATAATAGTAAATCGGAGTTCGTTTGCTCATAAAAACACCACCTGTAAGGTGCACTGTAAAAATTTCAGCACTAAGTCTTTCAAAAATTCCTTTCACAAACATTTTCCAAAATAGCCGCTGTTCATAAAAGTTTAAGGTAAAATAGAGATGATGAAGTCTACAGTCATCCAAGAGTACCAAAATATAAAGCATTACAGTCATCCAATCAATCAAACAGCAACAGTGAAAATCCATGCATCAGCAAGCAACAGCAAACATCACTCCTTCAAATGCTTTTACGTCCTCCTGCCATTTAAGAAAATAGCAGCCCCGAAGGGGTGAGAATAATCCCAGTAGTGTGGCAACAAAACCAATAATATAAAAGTATTAACTAGGCACAAATTCATAAACAGTCACTTCAACATATCCTTGTTCCTTTTCCTTTTTCCTTTTCATCATATTCATATATATTGCGTATATAACGCCTTTCCTTTTCACCATATTCATAGATATTGCGTATATAACGCCTTTCCTTTGCGCTTTTAGCACCGTCGTGCGCGCACTTCACAGTGGAATCAATATACCTGGCACCTGAGCTCTCTGTGGATTCCAACTGTGGGCCTATGCGGACTGATGCCAAGTGTCCCATACCCTGGTACCTTAGGGATGCCTATATGATGCTTGCTCAAACACATGGTCCTGTACATAACTATTCTAAAAACAAGTCCTATATGATCTTGGTACATGCATGCCATGCTATGCTTTCACACACAAAACGTATAAAAATGCAATATGATGTAAGGTGCATGCTCATATACTTTTCATATAGCCATCACGGCACATATACTTTTCATATACGTTATGCTGCCACATAACAACTTTACCTCACAATCATATAGCCATCACGGCACATTTCTATAGCCATCACGGCACATTCTTGGCAGTTTTCTTTCATCATAAGGAACATATTACTTTTACGGAGTATGGAGCATCATGTCACAACTTTATACCAGTAGTCAATAGTCACATTAGGTAATATCGCCTGACACTTACCTTGCGTGCCTTAAATAATACCAAACAGCAGCAAAGTATCTCACTTCTTAAGCGCACCTAAATCAATTACAACCAATCATTTACAGCGGCGATTTACAGCAGAAACAGTGAGCATACAGCAACGTTTTACAGTAGAAAACAGTGAGCATACAGCAGCGTTTTACAGCAGAAAACAGTGAGCATACAGCAGCATTTTACAGCAGAAAGCAGTGACGTTTGTTCTTAAAATAGTGAGCAGAAAACAGTGACTTGTTCTTTAAAACAGTGAGCAGAAAACAGTGACGTTTTCCTTAAAAACAGTGGGCAGAAACAGTGACATTTTATAGCAGGAAAACAGTAACACCTTACAGCAGAAACAGTGACCATTTACAAACAGAAACAGTGGCATTTTGGACATTAAACAGTGGCAGAAACAGTGGCATTTGAACGTTAAAACAGTGACATAAGTAGTGGTATTTGCATATCAAAACAGTGGCATGAATGGTAGCATTTGCACATTAAAAACAGTGGCATTAATGGTGAGATTTGCACATCAAAATAGTGGCATTAGTAGTGATTTTTGAACATTAAAACAGTGGCATAAATAGTGATTTTTGAACATTAAAACAGTGGCCTAAATAGTGATTTTTGAGCATTAAAACAGTGGCATAATTAGGAGTATTTGGACACCAATACAGTGGCATAAAGAGTAGTGTTTGGACATCAAGATGGTGATCATTTTATGCAGAAACAGTGGCTCATTAAGTACTAAAACAGTGAGTATTTTTGTGCAGAAACAGTGGCACATCAAGTACTAAAACAGTGAGTATTTTTGTGCAGAAACAGTGGCACATTATTCCTCAAAACAGTGGCACTTTTATACAAAACAGTGGCATCCAAATGGTGCTCTTGTCAAATCGAAACAGTGACATATTTACCCTCAAAACAGTGGCATATTCATACCGAAACAGTGGCATTAACTCAAACATAACCATGGGACTTTCATTCCATTATATCATGCAATGTGCTATAAGGCTTAAAGAAGATCTCATGCAATTAATGGAAGCACACAAGTATCATCAAGTAGCTCCATCCTTATTCCTTTACCATACTCATTCAAGAATCCAAAACAAAACATGATCTAGGAGACATCTCATGCACACACATGGTTACATACAATGAAAGAGGTCTAAGTTCTAGGCTTACCTCTTGTAGCACACACTTCTTGGTCAAAGATCACACACCACACCTTCTAGCTTTACTACACAACAAGTCCACCCTTCCTAGGAGATGGTCTATGCGCATACAATGGTGAAGAGAACAACTTTGGACAGCTTCCAAAGGTGAGTAACAAGGTTGAACAGTGAGGGAAAGAGAGGAGAAAAACTTGCACTTGCTTGGTGTATAGGCCACGGCTTTGAGAGTGTGAGGGAAGGTGAGTTAGCAAAGTCTTCTTTCTCCTAAAGTTCTTGCAATTTTCGGCTAGGAGAGTGAGGGAAGAGAGGAGAGTTGGTTGCACTTGTAAAATGAGGACAGCCCCCCCTTGGTGCGCACAACTTAAAGAGAAGTGAGGAAAGTTTGAAATGATGAAGCATCATGACAAATCTGGTTTCTTGTGGAAGTGGGGCTGCAAACTTGGTTTGAACAAGCAAGGAGCTTGCTTCTTGCACACTCTAGGCACATGCAAGGAGGTGAAAGGGAGAGGTTCAGATCTGAATGATGTGCTACCTAAGTCAGAATTTTTAACACAATCAACTAAGCCATGCGCACAAGGTGGAGTGGAAGGAGTTGGCAGATTTCTCCTCCACTCAAAACACATGCAATCTGCCCAAAAATCCTTCATTTGTTGCATATGGAGGCAAGGGACAGATTTGGTTCATGATGGACTGCAAAAGCATGCAGAAATCTGCACATTTCAGGCTCATGATGGAAGGTGTAAGGTGGTTCTCTTGGTCAACAAGCTAGGCAGATTTGTGTCATAGAAAAATCTGATGTAAGTCCAATCCATGTGCGCCTAAGGTGAGAAGGATGCAGCCCAAAAGAAAGCTAAAGAGTACAAGTGTCTTCCATGCAATGAAGTTGAAGTCAAATGATGCACATGCTAAGGGTGATGTGGCGGTCATGCAAGGGGTGTGTTGGAAGATTTTCTAATGCTTATCCACCCTCCTATGCGCATGAATGAGTGGGAAAAAGATTACTCTTGCCATGTGAAAGTTCCTTGGTACACAAACAACCTTGTAGGACAAGGCTTTAAGGGAGATAAGTGTAGGTACAACATTGGGCTGAACAAGGTAGATCCAAGGACCCTTTGGGCCATCGGCCATCACATGAAGAAGTCCAACAAAACAAGCCTAAAGGTGACAAGTCCACACACTAGCCCACTTCCCAAGCCCTTTAAACACAAAAGCCTTATAACACACACTCAAATTACTCATATGATTTTAATGAAAGTTCACATGCCTACATATGTACCCTCCTATCATTTAATTTAAATACTTACCTTAGTCTCATCCAATGATAAAGGCCATATAATTCGCAAGCCATCAAACATAAACATGCATCTATATAATATAACACTTATGTATTTTACTAATTATGTGGGATGTTACAGGGAATCTTCAATTTACTGACTCTAAAGGCAGATCATCTCATGATCTCTTTTACTATGCATAGATTCCCGAGTCCCTATAAATGTCATCCCGATTTCTCCGGTTTACAGATAACCTAATCTCTCACAGAGATTTGACGAATCCCTTCAGCTTATTACCCTAGCCCTGTGCCCTTTAAGGACACGCCCAACAGTATACCTATGAGTCTCTATGTTTCAGGCAGACGAGGCATACAATCAAAACATGCCTTCAAGAACACATTCTAGGTAATAACTTCTGGTCTAAGGAAAGACATATCCAAACATAAAGAGATTACTCTAATGACACTATCTGTGAGATTTCCTCATAGAGTCTCTTTTTGGGTCTGTTCAGTGCGAGCTATACTCTTATAGGTCCGCCCACGACTTTAGCTAAGATATCTCTATATCTGCAGCTCATGAGGTCTTTACCTTGTATCCATATACAAGTAAATAAGTCGTACTAGTCTTACCCGAGATCACTGATCCCCAAACTCATGTTTTGGAGAAGAGCTCGACCCCAGCGTGATGAGGTTGATGTCGGAGACCGGCATAGGCGTGGTTCGGGTTGGAAGTCAGAAGTCGGAGACTGCATTGAATTTATGGTGGAAGTGGAAGATTTCAACACCACCGAAAAGAGACCATTTCCCTGGAGGACGGTGGTCTGAGATTCTATCAATGAAGCGCATGGCAGCTGGACTTGTTGAAGAAGAACCCGACGATGAAGAAACTGAGAGCGGAAAAATGGAAGGTGTGATTGTGGATAGGGAACCCGGCGATGATGAGCCTAGAGTTACTTTTATGGCGGAATCATTTTGGCTAAATCGTAAACCAGAAGAAGATCGTGGGGTGGAATCAGAAAATGATGGGTTGAGTTATTTGTTTGATGATGGGAATCAACGGCCCTCAATGAGTGTTGGGGTTACTGTGGTTGGTGAGGCCCAACGTGCTATTAATGTAGCACATGTTGAATATGAAAGTACTAAAAACGACATAGGTGTTGTAAAACAAATGGGACGTTATAGTGATACAGATATTGATCAGTATGATGACTTGTGTGATGATCATACGTGTAAGAATGGATGTGGAAGTATATCGGAGGATGAGGTCGACGAAAAAAAATTCAAGACTGTCTATCTTCCACCAATGAAGGAACCGACAAAAAAATTTGAAGAAAGGAATGCTACATGGAAGCAGCGCGAAAAAAAAAATTTAAAATTTATGGGGGAGTTTTTTTGGGATAAATTTTAAATGTCCACTTTTTATTAATGAGTCAGTTATGTCAGTTAGAATATTAATGAGTTAGTTATGTCAGTTAGAATATTAATGAGTCAGTTATGTCAGTTATAAAGTAATGAGTCAGTTATGTCTATTATAAAGTAATGAGGGTGTTACGTGTGGAGTTATGTTGGTCAGTTTTATAGCTTATAAATATTCTTTGATAGTTTGTATAATATATAGATCAAGAGAAAAAGAGAAAGAGGAAAAAAGCAAGAATAGAAAAGAAAAGTTTTTTTTGTAGATACACAAGTATGGTTGTCTCTTGCATCTGTGTGGATATTCAGTTCTAACAATAAGGACATAAGATGTAGACCTTTATTGTCGCAAATAAATAATAAGCACTCTTTATCCTGTTTCATATTATGTCTCGATATTATTGTTAATATTATATGAACAAACTGGATAAACCCCTTGGAATAGAACAGGTATCTCTTGAGTATCTGTAACAGCCCGTGTTAACCCGGATTGTTAATATATTATCGTATTAGGCCATGCTTAATTAACCCCTTGGACTCATCGTTCCCGTCCTTCTCCGCTTCTATCTCGGCTCTTTTGTTCTCCTCATCTTCTATATCGGCTCCTTTGTTCTCCTCCTCTTCTATCTCGACTCACTTGGCCGTAGTCATCTCCATCGTCTTCTTCTCCGAGTCGTCTCTTACGTGCTCCGACATGTCAATTGTTAGTATATGGGTGTCCTAGAGACAATATTTTGATTAAATAAAGGACACTAGATGTAGAACTTTGTTTGTCGCAAATAAATGAAAGCACTATTTATTCAGTTTCATATTGTGTCTCGATATTATTGTTAACATTATATGAATGAACTGGATAAACCCCTTGGAATAGAACATGTATCACTTGAGTATCTGTGATGAGATCACGATCATGAGGATTCAAGGATATCGCATGTCTATTCCTAATTATATGTTCCTAGTCTAGAGACACTGAGTTTGGGGATCAGTGATCTCGGGTAAGACTAGTACGGCTTATCTACTTGTATATGGATAAAGGTAAAGACCTCATGAGCTGCAGATATAGAGATATCTTAGCTAAAGTCGTGGGCGGACCTATAAGAGTATAGCTCGCACTGAACAGGCCCAAAAAGAGACTCTATGAGGAAATCTCACAGATAGTGTCATTAGAGTAATCTCTTTATGTTTGGGTATGTCTTTCCTTAGACCAGAAATTATTACCTAGACTGTGTTCTTGAAGGCATGTTTTGATTGTATGCCTCGTCTGCCTGAAACATGGAGACTGATAGGTATACTGTTGGGCGTGTCCTTAAAGGGCACAGGGCTAGGGTAATAAGCTGAAGGAATTCGTCAAATCTCTGTGAGAGATTAGGTTATCTGTAAACCGGAGAAATCGGGATGACATTTACAGGGACTCGGGAATCTATGCATAGTAAAAGAGATCATGAGATGATCTGCCTTTAGAGTCAGTAAATTGAAGATTCCCTATTTCGAATAAAGCTTACCCTAAACCGCAGGGGTTGATACATTTCCTTACCCTAGGTTAATGGGAAGATAACCGAGACGAAGGGAAATACATACGGTAACCAAATATGTGCAATAGGATGATCAAGTCATTAATCTGACTAGTTCTGGGGCAACAAAGCATTGCTAGTGCTCTGTGTTGTCATTAATTGGGTTGTGGGCTTATTGGGCCCAAGCCCAGTTATGTCAGAAGCTAAATTGGACCTAATGGGTCACACACTAACACCTTGTAGTCATGATGGACTAGCTTTAAAAGTATTGGACCTAATAATGGTTGTTAGCCCAAGAAGCTGTTTGGAAGCCCACTGTTGCGAACTCGGCAAGTGTACCGATCGTTCCAAGTAATAAAAGTGATAAGTAAGTATCGTCTCCACAGGGATTGTAGACCAAGTACTATAATAACCAGTCCCCTTAAGTTGAACAAATCAAGAGAGGTGAAAATTGTTGTTGATTTAAACAAAAAATAAATGAAAAAGTAAATTGCGTATTTTTGGGTTTTTCTTGAGAAAGAGATGAAGAGATATTGAATTATAAGAGATGTAAAAAAAAAATTGAATTGAGAAAATATTGCAGTAAGAGGACAAACACCTTTCTGATCCCCACCTTGTAATCTGAATCAACGTTTACATTCGATTTACCCATTGATCAAACGATTCACCATCTTTTATTTGATTGGTTAAGCCCTAATCCCTTAGTGATCTTAACCTTATTAACCCTATTAGGACCCTAATCCCTTAGTAATTCCTTTATAGGTTAATCGTATAACTCGATGAATCTTTCACGTTTGCGGTTCATGTAGCCTATCCCTAGTGCATACATGAACAGTTACTTTCCTTCTTGTCAGGAATTAGGATCCCAATATCCCTATTGCGAACCCCAACCCTCGCAATCCCATTAGAATGATCAGATCTAAAAGAATTATAGATGAAGAGCAAAGGAAAATAAATGCAATTAGATAAATAAACATAAACCTGATCCAAATTACAAGGGGTTCACATCAAGGGTTGTGACCCTTACCACAATAAAAGTAGATCTAGCCAACCATAGTCATGACTGATCTACAAAAATAAAACATAAAACAAAAAGAAAAAGAAGAAGAACTAGAAGAACACGAAGAACTTTGAAGAACTCGAAGAACTCCGGATTCTCCTCTGAAGAAATCTGAATTGTGAGGAATGGAGTATAGCATCCCCTGAATGTGTGGAGGGGACCCCTTCAAATAGCAGCCAATTAGGGTTTCCGTGCAAATTACGAAAATATCCCTCTGATAACGTTAGAATTAAATTACACTTATTACGTAACCGAAGAATTAAATTACACTTTATTACAAAAACGTATAACGGAAATATTAAATTAAATAAGATTTGAATTCAGATTTTGAATTCGAATTCTGAATTCAATAGTGGTGCGATCTTCTGGCGCCTTGTTCGGTCTCTCGCGCGGTCTTCCCTTCTTTGTTTTTCAAATTTTGAATTTCTTCACCTCTTAACCTATAAAAATATAGAAAAATCAGTGAAAGTGTGTCTGAACATGGATTGTTAATAATTTATTAAAAATAATAACCTTTATTACTAAATTACTGTCAAATCCTTATTCTTTTTACTCTGAAATATCTATATGCTGAAGGTATATCACCCACCTAAATGGGTGGAGGGTGTATGGAGCTTAGTAATAGACTTGGACAGTCCAAGCCATTACTAATTAATTTAATTAGTTAAATTATTAATCAAACATTTGAATTTCGAATTTTGAATTTGAAATTTGAATTTTAAAATTTGAATTTGGAATTGGAATTTTGAAATTCGAATTTGAATTTGAATTTTGAATTTTGAAACTTGAATTTGGAATTTGAATTTGAAATTTGAAATTTTGAATTTTGAATTTGAATGTTTGAACATTTGAATTCAAGCGTTTGAATTCGAATTTGAATTGGCTATGAAAAGTTGTTTCATAACAAAAGGATAAGATAAGATCTTATTGGAACAAATTTCTTGGATCAAGAAGAGATCTTTGGAGATTACCTTGGGGCTGTTTGGGGCGCACTCTTAGGTGATAAGGATATCATCTTATCACTTAAAACAAAGCTCCAATCAGATTTGGTAGTTGAGAGAATAAGTGGGTGAGTTGGTTCAAATTTTGAATGCAACTACTCAACATATTTGGACCCCTTTTAGGGCTGAATTATGCGCATGAAATAAATACTATATGATAGTTTATGAATCTGATTTTAAATTTTTTTGAACTTAGTTTCATAAGGATAAGATTGGAGGTTTTGGCAAGATTTGTTTTGCAACAACTCCGCCTTATCCTCCCTTATTTATGCGCCACTTTCAAATGATTTTGAAAGGATAATTTTCATTTAATTATCATTCTCTCTTCCACCAAGTGTGCGCACAACAAGGCATTAGTTCCTCTCCTTAGGGTTTTGAGAAAACCTAGCCTACACTCCTTCATCTCATGCACCATTCTGTAGGGTAGTTCACTACACATTTCCAAACAGAATACCTAGCCTCCACATTCACCACTTATGCGCATAGCAAGCCTCATCGTGGTGATCATCTGGTGGCTTTCAAGAAGGCATTCTTGCATCATTGACGAACGGTGGTGTGGATCACTATTAGAGGGTTTGAACCCTTCAGACCTGACAACTGATCTCCATGACTGATCAGGCCAAAAACAAGGTAACATCATGTTGTCCTATAGCATGAATCCATGTGTGCATGTATGTTTCCGCAGTAAAAATTTTGTTTTTACACCTTACATGCATCGGCCATCAAAGGCCAGTTTACTATCATCAATCTCCTCCGCGGATGCGTTGCCGTTGGCAACCTCGGATTCTGCCATCTCGGTCTCTTCATCATCCGCATCATTCTCCTCAACTTCATCATCATCATTGATGATTTCATCTTCTTCATTAATCAGATCAAAATGTCCAGGCAAGTATTTTTGTTATGAAGGCAATTAGAAAATCCTTCCACATATTATTAAAGTCGCGGCAGTTCCATGTACGGAACCATTTGATTGCGCTTCCTCTGAGTCTTCTCATGGCTACCTGCCATTTGTCCTCCATCCAGTTTTTTTCTTTCCGAAATAATTCCTTCAAATAGAGAAGCCGATCTAATGCTTCATCCTTATCTCCATGGAAGAGTGGCACCTCCAACTCGCTCCTTTTCTCCATACCTAGGCTTTGATACCAATTTGTTAGAATTGAATATCCACACAGATGCAAGAGACAACCATACTTGTGTATATACAAAAAAAACTTTTCTTTTCTATTCTTGCTTTCTTGTTCTTTCTCTTTTTCTCTTGATCTATATATCATACTGTAATATCCCAGAAAATGAATATTAATTTATAATAATAATAATACTAATATATTAATAATAATAATAATAATAATAATAATAATAATAATATGTATGGGATAATAGGCATTGATTGCTGATAGTGTGTCATAATTTGACTTTAAAGGTGTAACCTTAATTAGTGGTGATTGTAGTTATAATGCTCAGCAGTTATGGTTGGTTATGACGATAATTATTATTATTAATTTTGTAACCATTAATATATTAATAATATTTAAAATTTTACCTGCAGTTTTTATAATCAAAATAAATGTGATGACTGTTACTTGTAGTTAATGTTTCGGTTTATTTTTATTAATTTTTTAACCATTAATATATTAATAATATTTAAAATTTTACCTGCAGTTTTTATGATCAGAATAAATGTGATGACCGTTATTAATGTATCGGTTTTAAAATTTCAGCTATAAATAGGAGTCAACCTGACCAAAACAAACCACTTTCCAATTCTCAACATTTCTGCATTTCTCTTCTCCTCTACTCTCTCCTTTCTTACTTCAAATTTTATTTTCCTTTGGTTACCAACTATTTTTCTTTCACCAATCACTTTTCTTCTAAAAGATAGCCAACACGGATACCAGGTAATCCTAATTTCTAGGTGGTTGTAGATTTGTTGTGTATAAAACTTTTATTATGTGTAATCCTAATCTCTAGAGTCATATAGAATTTGTTATTATGCAATCCAATCTCTAGAGTCATATAGAATTTATTATATGTAATCTTAATCCCTAGAAAGTCAAGGGTTAGCTTTATATGTATTTTTGATGTAATCTCGATGCTTAGGGCATTATAGTTATGTTTCCTATTAAATTTATCAAATATGAATATTTGAATTTTGCTTTGGAAAATTTTGATATGATGATTGGATCTGAGTTTTACTCTGGTAGATGTTGAAAAAGAACATTATGATATTTTGGGTACTGGATTTGAAAATTATGATGGATTTGGAAATTATGAAAAATATTTGAGAAAACTTACCAATTATAAAGATTGTGACAAGATTGAATTGATTGTGTGTGATTGTAATAAATAATAGTTTGAGGATAGCTTTGCGATGGTACCTCCCAAAGTGACGAACACAACCTTTTGGCTTTATGCCTCCGATATATTTATACGATGTGAACAGAGAATATCCATTCTTCTCAAAGTGGTATCTGGCAGGATTTCCTGGGATATTAGTAGCAACTTTGGGAAGAGGTGTTTGAGATATCCGGGACACTAGGAAGATGTGAATTGATTATGCCCAATGTGATTTGTTTGTGACTGGCAGGGTTTCCCGGGTCACAGGGTAGACTGGCAGGGTTTCCCGGGTTTACCATGGTTCTCTTCCCACTACTCCACTAAATAAACTTAATAAAGATTATGAATGATATTTGATTCGATGTGAATAAGACATATTTCCTTTATTTAAACTTTAGTCTTTGGTTTTACTTTAATGTAATAAAGAGCCTTGCACTTGTCCCTATACAGGTGCGGCGGTAACATTTCCCCAGATTTGATTAATTTGAACTTCCGTTGTTATTTATAAAATTCTTGAATTTATTTATGCTATTATAAATTGTTATAAATTTGGGGTGTTACACATACAAACTATCAAAGACTATTTATAAGCTGTAAAACTGACCAACACAACTCCACACATAACACTCTCATTACTTTATAATTGACATAACTGACTCATTACTTTATAACTGACATAACTGACTCATTAATATTCTAACTGACATAACTGACTCATTAATAAAAAGCGGACATTTAAAATTTATACTAACATTTATTTAATCAAAAAATTGTCTCTAGGATACCCATATACTAACAATCAGCGGAACTCGTTATAAAAAAATATAAAAATAGTATCATGGGGTAGGGGATGGAACTTATCGACCCCCACCGGAAAATGGTTTCAATCTCGTATAAAATGTGCAAAAATACTATTCAGGCACTCCTCAATGGTCAAATAGCCAGTATAATGAACCTAGACACTAATTACGTTACCAACACATGTGAAATATCAATCAATGTTAAAAGGCAATGATATTTGCTTTTTTTTATTGGTTGCAGTAACATTTGCCTTTGAAAATCTGTGTGCTCTGTCCCTGTATAATATGGAACTAGAAGACAGGAAGAAGGGCACTGAGAATCCTCCTGCAAGGGAGAGAAAAAGAGAAAAACTTGGTGGTTTCATCTTCATGTGCAATGCAAAGACAAAACCTGATTGTTTCCGCTATCGTGTCATGGGTGTTTCAGCTGGTAAAAAAGATGTCATTTTAGATATTAAGCCTGGGACTAAGCTTTTTCTTTATGATTTTGATCTGAAGCTATTGTATGGGATTTACAAAGCTTCATCTTCTGGTGGTATGAAACTTGAACCCCGTGCTTTTGGTGGTAACTTTCCTGCTCAGGTTACTTCCTCTCATTTATTTTCCTCCCTAATTTGTCCTGAAGTTGTCCTTGTTTATTATGATTTATGTGCTGATGGTGCAATCTTCAGGTGCGGTTCAATATTGCTTCTGATTGTTTCCCGATACCTGAGAGCAATTTCAAAAAGGCCTTCAAGGAAAATTACAATGAAAAGAACAAGTTCAAAACAGAACTTACCGTTAGACAAGTGAGAATCAAATGTTGCTTCTGGTCTTCTATTTGATAGTTTCTTTGATTCTTTATCATAGATGATATTCAAATGTCCTGTTTCAGGTTAGGAAGCTCACTGAACTTTTCCGACAAGTGGATATTCGTTCAGCCAGACAGTCTATCCGGTCCCCTCCAAAAGCAATAATTCGAGATAGGGAAGCTTCTGATGGTGTTAGGGAAACATGGCCCCATTTGCCTAGGGAAAGAACTGTTGGAGATCCTTACACCAATAGTCATGTGAAAGGCTATAATGTGCTGCCACATGAAAGGGATGAGGAAACTCCTCGTGATTTATTTCTTATTGAGAAGAGTTATCGAGCTTATGGTCTCCGAGGAGATAGAAGAAATGTGACTCCAGCTTCTCAAGTTAATCCTATAATGGAACCTTACCCTATAATGGAACCTTACGAGAGAGATCATGAAAGAGAGCACCTTCATCACATAGACCCTATCTATAGGAAGAATCTCCCTGCGTATTTAGAAAGTCATCGTGCTGATCCCCTTCGTTTGAGCGAGAGGGAACATGATACCTATTTTCGTGGTGCAATTTCTGAACATGTAGAGGATCCTTATCATGCCTATCGCCATGGCGCTTCACCAAGGGATCCATATTTGCCACCTTTAAATAGAGACGAAAGGAGAGACCTACTGCCGATGGGGACTGATAACTTGGAAAGGAGAGAGACTGTTCAAGATAGGCTTTACTCAATATATTCTGCTGCTGATGCTTTGTCTGAATATAATAGGATGCAGCACTACCATGGAGATAGGTTGGGACCTGCAGCTGCACGAGTTTCATCTCGTTATTCTTTTGCTGGTCCATCGTATTCGCTTCGCTAAAATAAACGTGCAGTCTGATTCCCCCATATGTCTTGTGTTCCTTAAGATCATCTTAAATTCTGGTGACTGACTGACATTTAAAAACTGTATCCATGAATCCTTATACTTTCTTTTAGGCACATCTAGGGAAGCATTTTTACATTGTGTCTGAGATTTGAATGCTGTAAAATGTGCAAAGTGCCATTGATAATGACCATTTACCATGCAGGCACTAACTAGCTTTGGAACTTTTCAAATTTGTGGTTTATAGCTAGTTGGAATATACTTATTTAATGGGTACCAAGATAGACTGGCAACTTTCAATTGATTGCAGCTACTAAGGTGGTCATGTTTTCTAGGCTGATAATTTTTTTATGATCTATTTAGACCCGGTTGAGCTGTAGCTATCCTGTATGATTCAGTGTTTTTTTTATTTTAATCTATTTTACTAATACTTTCAAAACCGGAATGGTGAACCGGTAAAGAAAGAGGTATATATGATTTAAATTTTTTAATTAGATCTTTTAATGATTGCCATCTCTTTTAAGGGTTGATGTCCACAGTCGCTTTCACTCTATCGATATTGACTCGATGATTGCCCTTTCCCCTCTTTGGAGCGGCTTTATTCACCTATCAGTATTCAGTGCCCAAAGACACCTTAATCTAGCCTATAGGTAGCCCTTTCCGCGGCCTCAACTCTCAATGAAAGAACCAATTGTTACGGATCTTGAGGTCACCACCCCAAGAATTAGCTCAAAGGTTGGGAGTGCCAAAGCTTTATAAAACCCAAATTAGTTGTATAGGCAACCGATGTGGGACTTGTAACATTAAATTGATATGGGCCTTGAGGTCACCATCCTAAAAGCTAGATCAAATGGTGGGAGTGCCCAAAGCCTTATAAATCTCACATTAGTTGTATAGGCAACCAATGTTGGACTTGTAATATTGCCACCCCTTTTAAGGGTCGACGTCCATGGCGGTTTTCACTCTATCGACACTGACCCGACGATAGCCCTTTCCCCCCTTTGGGGCGGCTTCACCCACCTATCAGTATCCAGTGCCCAAAGGCACCTTAATCCACCCTATACATAGCCTTTTCCGTGGCCTCAACTCTCAATGAAAGAACCAATTGTTACGAACCTTAAAATCACCATCCCAAAAGCTAGCTCAAAGGGTGGAAGTGCTCAAGGCCTTATTAGTTATATAGGCAACCAATGTGAGACTTGTAACACATCTATATTTTCACGGAATATACTTTCGATTTCAAAATAGTGATTTGAGGTATTTATATTATTGCTCCTGGATCATCACAGAACACGTGCATTATTAGATTCTGCTCTCCTCGTAACTCCTGGCGAATCTTTCATATTTGCAACTGTTTATTTGAATCATTGGGCATAATTTTTTCTGACGCGAAGAATTTTCACAGAAAACTAATTATTGTATCATTTGGTTGTGTTTGTTGTGGCGTTAGTGAGCTAATTATTAAAAAAGTACTTTCTATACTTTGTTTATTTTAGAATTTTTTTTACAAAAGTTAAAGCTATTTAGATATATTTTTTTAATTTAGGTTTTGAAATTTTTTGACGTCTGAGTTCTAACGTTTGCTTTATTTAGAAGATAAAAAATTTTCATTTTTTTGTGGCTTCTATTTTTATTTAAGCAAATATTCAAAGTAAAAATATATATATTTTTAAAAAATAGGTGTTGGCTAAAAAAAATTCATATCCAAACGAGCCCTTATTCCATTGGGCCTAATACTTCTCCTTATACTACGAAATGTCCACCTACTCTTGTCCAACTCGGAGTTGATATCACGGCATTAGGCATGCTGACTGATGGAGACATATACATATCCGCATACTAATCTTTCAGTTTTGATTGAGCTTAATACAACAAATTGGATGAAGAAAGAGAACACTTAGAATTTAATTTAATGGAAAAAAATTCCATTCATTAAATATATTTATATTTACTGAAAAGTTTTAATTTTTAAATATGAATTTATATATTAATGAAAATAACAAGAATTAGAAATACATTATATATGATAATTATTATTTTTAAAGTGAAGATAGAATTTAACTTGGGATGTGATCATTTTATATACCTTCTCAATCTTTGTTATTGCTTTCATTTATATTTAACAATTCTAATTTATTAGTTACTTAAGTTATTGGATATAAATAGATCAATGATTAAGAAAGAGTATAAGCATGTTATTTTTTATACTGATGTAAGTTGATCATGCCACATTTAATACATTAGGTATATGCTAATTTTTATTATTTAAAATTAAACTAATTTATAAGATATTTATATCTTATAAAATCATTTTATACATTTGTGAACTGAGAAAATATCTTATAAATTTTTTGTTTAGGAAATATTTTATTTTTTGAAATAATTAAAATTTCTTTTCTTTTTTTATTAAATGAGAATAGTCAAATTCCATTTCACCATAAAATCAAATATATATTTTTACATTAAACTAAGTTTTCGCTATTCTCTTTTCTCATGTTATGATTGTAAAATTTAATGAGAAAAGAGAATTGCGAAAACTTAGTTTAATGTAAAAATATATATTTGATTTTATGGTGAAATGGAATTTGACTATTCTCATTTAATAAAAAAAGAAAAGAAAATTTAATTATTTCAAAAAATAAAATATTTCCTAACAAAAAATTTATAAGATATTTTCTCAGTTCACAAATGTATAACATGATTTTATAAGATATAAATATCTTATAAATTAGTTTAATTTTAAATAATAAAAATTAGCATATACCTAATGTATTAAATGTGGCATGATCAACTTACATCAGTATAAAAAATAACATGCTTATACTCTTTCTTAATCATTGATCTATTTATATCCAATAACTTAAGTAACTAATAAATTAGAATTGTTAAATATAAATGGAAGCAATAACAAAGATTGAGAATGTATATAAAATGATCACATCCCAAGTTAAATTCTATCTTCACTTTAACAATAATAATTATCATATATAATAATGTATTTATAATTCTTGTTATTTTCATTAATATATAAATTCATATTTAAAAATTAAAAATTTTCAGTAAATATAAATATATTTAATGAATGAAATTTCTTTTCCATTAAATTAAATTCTAAGTGTTCTCTTTCTTCATCCAATTTGTTGATATTAAGCTCAATCAAAACTGAAAGAATAGTATGCGGATATGTATATGTCTCCATCAGTCAGCATGCCTAATGTCGTGATATCAACTCCGAATTGGACAAGAGTAGGTGGACATTTTGTAGTATAAGGAGAAGTATTAGGCCCAACGGAATAAGGGCTCGTTTGGATATGTATTTTTTTTAGCCAAAACCTATTTTTTAAAAATATATATATTTTTACTTTGAATATTTGCTTAAATAAAAATAGAAGCCACAAAAAAATGAAAATTTTTTATCTTCTAAATAAAGCAAACGTTAGAACTCAGACGTCAAAAAATTTCAAAACCTAAATTAAAAAAAAAAATTAAATAGCTTTAACTTTTGTAAAAAAAATTCTAAAATAAACAAAGTATAGAAAGTACTTTTTTAATAGTTAGCTCACTAACAACAAACACAACCAAATGATACAATAATTAGTTTTCTGTGAATATTCTTCGCGTCAGAAAAAACCATGCCCAATGATTCGAATAAACAGTTGCAAATATGAAAGATTCGCCAGGAGTTACGAGGAGAGCAGGATCTAATAATGCACGTGTTCTGTGATGATCCAGGAGCAATAATATAAATACCTCAAATCACTATTTTGAAATCGAAAGTATATTCCATGAAAATATAGATGTGTTACAAGTCTCACATTGGTTGCCTATATAACTAATAAGGCCTTGAGCACTTCCACTATTTGAGCTAGCTTTTGGGATGGTGATTTTAAGGTTCGTAACAATTGATTCTTTCAATGAGAGTTGAGGCCACGGAAAGGGCTATGTATAGGGTGGATTAAGGTGCCTTTGGGCACTGAATACTGATAGGTGGGGGAAGCCGCCGCAAAGGGGGGAAAGGGCTACCGTCGGGTTAGTGTCGATAGAGTGAAAACCGCCATGGACGTCGACCCTTAAAGGGGCTGGCAATATTACAAGTCCCACATTGGTTGCCTATACAACTAATGTGGGATTTATAAGGTTTTGGGCACTCCCACCATTTGAGCTAGCTTTTAGGATGATGACCTCAAGGTCCGTAACAATTTAATGTTACAAGTCCCACATCGGTTGCCTATACAACTAATTTGGGTTTTATAAAGCTTTGGCACTCCCAACCTTTGAGCTAAATTTTGGGATGGTGATCTCAAGATCCGTAAAAATTGGTTCTTTCATTGAGAGTTGAGGCCACGGAAAGGGCTACCTATGGGCTAGATTAAGGTGTCTTTGGGCACTGAATACTGATAGGTGAGTAAAGCCACTCCAAAGAGGGGAAAGGGCTATCATCGAGTCAATATCGATAGAGTGAAAGCGACTGTGGACATCAACCCTTAAAAGTGATGGCAATATTATAAATCTCACATTGGTTGTCTATACAACTAATATGACCTTTATAAGGCCTTGAGTAGTCTAAGATGGTGATCTTAAAGTTCGTAATAGGATGACAGTTACACCCATTTTAAAGGTCATGAACTGGGCCAAGTTGTTCAAACATAATAAGGATTATCACAATCATTAAAAGATCTGATTAAAAACTTTAAATCATATATACCTCTCTCTTTAACGGTTCACCATTCCGGTTTTAAAAGTATTAGTAAAATAGATTAAAATCATAAAAACACTGAATCATACAGGATAACCTGACATTTAAGATCAAAATGAACTACAGCTCAACCGGGTCTAAACAGATCATAAAAAAATTATCAGCCTAGAAAACAAGACCACCTTAGTAGCTGAAATCAATTGAAAGTTGCTAGTCTATCTTGGTATCCATTAAATAAGCATATTCCAACTAGCTATAAACCACAAATTTGAAAAGTTCCAAAGCTAGTTAGTGCCTGCATGGTAAATGGTCATTATCAATGGCACTTTGCACATTTTACAGCATTCAAATCTCAGACACAATGTAAAAATGCTTCCCCAGATGTGCCTAAAAGAAAGTATAAGGATTCATGGATACAGTTTTTAAATGTCAGTCAGTCACCATAATTTAAGATGATCTTAAGGAACACAAGACATATGGGGGAATCAGACTGCACGTTTATTTTAGCGAAGCGAATACGATGGACCAGCAAAAGAATAACGAGATGAAACTGGTGCAGCTGCAGGTTCCAACCTATCTCCATGGTAGTGCTGCATCCTATTATATTCAGACAAAGCATCAGCAGCAGAATATGTTGAGTAAAGCCTATCTTGAACAGTCTCTCTCCTTTCCAAGTTATCAGTCCCCATCAGCAGCAGGTCTCTCCTTTCGTCTCTATTTAAAGGTGGCAAATATGGATCCCTTGGTGAAGCGCCATGGCGATAGGCATGATAAGGATCCTCTACATGTTCAGAAATTGCACCACGAAAATAGGTATTATGTTCCCTCTCGCTCAAACGAAGGGGATCAGCACGATGACTTTCTAAATGTGCAGGGAGATTCTTCCTGTAGATAGGGTCTATGTGATGAAGGTGCTCTCTTTCATGATCTCTCTCGTAAGGTTCCATTATAGGGTAAGGTTCCATTATAGGATTAACTTGAGAAGCTGGAGTCACATTTCTTCTATCTCCTCGGAGACCATAAGCTCGATAACTCTTCTCAGTAAGAAATAAATCACGAGGAGTTTCCTCATCCCTTTCATGTGGCAGCACATTATAGCCTTTCACATGACTATTGGTGTAAGGATCTCCAGCAGTTCTTTCCCTAGGCAAATGGGGCCATGATTCCCTAACACCATCAGGAGCTTCCCCATCTCGAATTATTGCTTTTGGAGGGGACCGGATAGGCTGTCTGGCTGAACGAATATCCACTGGTCGGAAAAGTTCAGTGAGCTTCCTAACCTGAAACAGGACATTTGAATATCATCTATGATAAAGAATCAAAGAAACTATCAAATAGAAGACCAGAAGCAACATTTGATTCTCACTTGTCTAACAGTAAGTTCTGTTTTGAACTTGTTCTTTTCATTGTAATTTTCCTTGATGGCCTTTTTGAAAATGCTCTCAGGTATGGGGAAACAATCAGAAGCAATATTGAACCGCACCTGAAGATTGCACCATCAGCACATAAATCATAATAATCAAGGACAACTTCAGGAGAAATTAGGGAGGAAAATAAATGAGAGGAAGTAACCTGAGCAGGAAAGTTACCACCAAAAGCACGGGGTTCAAGTTTCATACCACCAGAAGATGAAGCTTTGTAAATCCCATACAATAGCTTCAGATCAAAATCATAAAGAAAAAGCTTAGTCCCAGGCTTAATATCTAAAATGACATCTTTTTTACCAGCTGAAACACCCATGACACGATAGTGGAAACAATCAGGTTTTGTCTTTGCATTGCACATGAAGATGAAACCACCAAGTTTTTCTCTCTTTCTCTCCCTTGATTCAGTATTCCCCATGCCACTATGCTCAGCTTTGTTTATTCTACTCTGGCCACCCTTGTTTGGCTCCCTATGCTTCTCTTTATTCTTCTGTTTTTCTTCACTCTTACCCAACCTCACGAACTTATTTTTTTGAGCCCGATGGCTCTTCCTGATTGGACCTTTGTCACTAGTGTTCCCCTTTTGACCTTCTTTCTCTTCATTCTTTTCAGCCTTCTCAACCTTCTCTTTAGACACTTCATCCCTATTGCCAATTACTTTTATGTTCTTCCTATTTCTTTTGACACTAGTGCTCCCATTTTGACTTTCCTTCTCTTTATTCTTTTTAGCCTCCTCATTTTCATCAGTATTGTCCACTACTTTTACGTTCTTCCTATTCCTTTTCTTTTCTCCAATCTGTTGAGAACCTTTATTTACTACGGTCTTAAGCTTGCCAGCCTTACGTTTCTTAATGATTTTAGATTTGGCCTTCAGTGATTGTGGAGTATTCTTGTCACTCAGCTCCAGATTGCTTGAACCAGCATGATTTGTATCCTTCTTGCTATCATCTTTTTGTGATGATTGAGGATTAGAAGACTCTTCTGGAGGATTCTCAGTGCCCTTCTTCCTGTCTTCAAGTTCCATATTATACAGGGACAGAGCACACAGATTTTCAAAGGCAAATGTTACTGCAACCAATAAAGAAAAGCAAATATCATTGCCTTTTAACATTGATTGATATTTCACATGTGTTGGTAACGTAATTAGTGTCTAGGTTCATTATACTGGCTATTTGACCATTGAGGGGTGCCTCAATAGTATTTTTGCCCGTTTCGTACGAGATTGAAACCATTTTCCGGTGGGGGGCGATAAGTTCCATGCCCTACCCCCATGAAACTATTTTTATATTTTTTTATAACAAGTTCCGCGGATTGTTAGTATATGGTAGGGGTGTTCGCGGTCTGGATTAGATCGGTTTTGAAGCAAAAAACCATCCGATCCAATTCCTTCGGTTTGGTCATTACATCATCCGATCGGTTTGAAATTTTTTTCAAATCCGATCCAATTTTTTTCGGTTTGAATTGGATCGGTTTTCGGTTTTTTGAAAAGCCAAAAAAACAAAACTTAAAAGAATTATTTTCAAAAAAAATGACGATGTTTCAAAACATTTCAAACGTTGATCAGAATTGGTTCACATGTCTTGTACATCAGTTAAAGGCTCAAAGATACCAGAGTTCGTCCCAAAATTAATCATCTGACATCATTATAAGATCTACACGTTGATCAGAATAGTGAATATACCAATGACATTCAGTAGTATCTTTCTTCCAATTTTGTAGATATCAAAAGTTGGTGTACGGATTTTATGGCAGGTAGGATCAATCAGTCCAAAACATCTTAACTCTTACACATAGATCCAAAGGTGAATACTATTGCTTCATCACACGAATAACAGGAAGAAATTTAGAAATCTGCTTTGCTATACCTTTATCATGCCCTTGATGCAAATAAAATCAAGTGTTACAGTACTTTTGTTATATGTTTAACGGAAGAGACAAACGTTGATTTTTGAGAAGAAAGAGATATGCTACTGGTGCCAGAGCGTGAGTGACTGAGAAGAGTGAGAGACTGAGAAGATGGCAAGACTCAGATGCCACTGGTGAGTTTGGATGGATTAGGTTTAGAACTTTGGGTGGGTTTAAAACTAATGGGCTATATAACAAAAAAAAAAAAAAAAAAAAACTAATGGGCTAACGCACGGGTGGGTTTAAAACTTTGGGCCGGCTATTATTTGGGATAGGTATAATTTGGTAAAAAAAAAAAGTTTGGTTCGGTTTGGATTGGATCGGTTTTCAACATCAAAACCGATCCAATCCAGTAAATTTTTTCGGTTTTTTTCGGTTTTCGGTTTTCGGTTCGGTTTTTGCGGTTTGAATCGGTTTGGATCGGTTTATGAACACCCCTAGTATATGGGTGTCCTAGAGACAATCTTTTGATTAAATATGTGTTAGGATAAATTTTAAATGTCCACTTTTTATTAATGAGTCAGTTATGTCAGTTAGAATATTAATGAGTCAGTTATGTCAGTTAGAATATTAATGAGTCAGTTATGTCAGTTATAAAGTAATGAGTCAGTTATGTCAATTATAAAGTAATGAGGGTGTTATGTGTGGAGTTAAGTTGATCAATTTTATAGCTTATAAATAGTCTTTGATAGTTTGTATGTGTAAATAAATTCAATAATTTTATAAATAATAGCGGAAGTTCAAATTAATCAAATCTGGGGAAATGTTACCGCCGCACCTGTATAGGGACAAGTGCAAGGCTCTTTATTACATTCAAGTAAAACCAAAGACTATAGTTTAAATAAAGGAAATATGTCTTATTCACATCAAATCAAATATCATTCATAATCTTTAAGTTTATTTAGTGGAGTAGTGGGAAGAGAAACATGGTAGACCCGCGAAACCCTGCCAGTCTACCTTGTGACCCGCGAAACCCTGCCAGTCACAAACAAATCACATCTTCCCAGTGTCCCGGATATCCTGCCAGACACCTCTTCCCAAAGTTGCTACTAATATCCCGGGAAACCGTGCCAGATACCACTTTGAGAAGAACGGATATTCTCTGTTCACATCGTATAAATATATCGGAGGCATAAAGCCCAAAGGTTGTGTTCATCACTTTGGGAGGTACCATCCCAAAGCTATCTTCCCACTATTATTTATTACAATCACACACAATCAATTCAATCTTGTCACAATCTTTATAATTGGTAAGTTTTCTCAAATATTTTTCATAATTTCCAAATCCATCATAATTTTCAAATCCAGTACCCAAAATATCATAATGTTCTTTTTCAACATCTACCAGAGTAAAACCCAAAACCAACCATCATATCAAAATTTTCCAAAGCAAAATCCAAATATCCACATCTAATAAATTTAATAGGAAACATAACTATAGTGCCATAAGCATCGAGATTAGATCAAAAATTCAAATAAAGCTAACCCTTGACTCTCTAGGGATTAGAATTACATATAATAAATTCTATATGACTCAAGAGATTAGGATTGCATCATAACAAATTCTATATGACTCTAGAGATTAGGATTGCATCATAACAGATTCTCTTGAGTATCTGTGATGAGATCACAATCATGGGGATTCAAGGATACCGCACGTTTATTCCTAATTTTATGTTCCTAGTCTAGAGACACTGAGAATGGGGATCAGTGATCTCGGGTAAGACTAGCACGACTTATCTACTTGTATATGGATACAAGGTAAAGACCTCATGTGCTACAGATATGGAGATGTCTTAGCTAAAGTCGTGGGTGGACCTATAAGAGTATAGCTCGCACTGAATAGACCCACAAAGAGACTCTATGAGGAAATCTCAGATAGTATCGTTAGAGTAGTCTCTTTATATTTGGGTATGTCTTTCCTTAGACCAGATGTTATTACCTAGACTGTGTTATAGAAGGCATGCTTTGATTGTATACCTCGTCTGCCTGAAACATGGAGACTCATAGGTATACTGTTGGGTTTGTCCTGAAATAGCACAGGGCTAGGGTGATAAGCTGAAGGAATTCGTCAAATCTCTGTGAGAAATTAGGTTATCTGTAAACCGGAGAAATCAGGATAACATTTATAAGGACTCGGGAATCTATACATAGTAAAAGAGATCATGAGATGATCTTCCTTTAGAGTCAGTAAATTGAAGATTCCCTATTTCGAATAAAGCTTACCCTAAACCGCAAGGGTTGATACATTTCCTTACCCTAGGTTAATGGGAAGGTAACCGAGACGAAGGGAAATACATGCGGTAACCAAATATGTGTAATATGATGATCAAGTCATTAATCTGACAAACTCTGGGGCAACAAAGCATTGCTAGTGCTCTGTGTTGTCATTAAATGGGTTGTGAGCTTGTCAGGCCCGAGCCCATTTACGTCAGAGGTTATGTTGGACCTAATGGGTCACACACTAACACCTTGTAGTCATGATGAACTAGCTGTAAAGGTATTGGGCCTAATAATGGTTGTTAACCCAAGAAGCTGTTTGGAAGCCCACCTGAAGGGAAGAGGGCGCATGGATCATGTAATGGGCTTAGATGGTCCAAGACATTACTAATTAATTTAATTAGTTAAATTAATTATCAAACATTTGAATTTTGAATTTGAAATTTGAATTTTGAAATTTAAATTTTGAATTTGAAGTATGAATTTGAATTTTGAATTTAAATGTTTGAACGTTTGAATTCAAGTGTTTGAATTTGAATTTGAATTGGCTATGAAAAGTTGTTTCATAACAAAAGGATAAGAGGAGATCTTATTGGAACAAATCCCCTGCATCAAGAGAAGATATTTGTTCTTATCCAAAAGGGATATGGTGCGCCACTTTGGTTGGTGATGAGTGTCATCTTGTCAGCTAAATGTGCTCCAATTCAGATTTGGTTAGTTGAGAGAATCAGTGAGTTAGTTGGTTCAAATTTGAATGCAACTAAAGTTGTTTCATAACAAAAGTGATGACCATTAGGTCAGAATCTTAATAAGATAAGGACCTAATCTAGGAAGCACGGACACTTGTAAAAACAGGAAGAGTCGGGTCCGACACGGTGTCGGACACGCGGTTGACTTTTTCCGACACGTTGACCATTCTGACACGCGAATTTGACCGTGTCCGACACGTTCAAATGGCATTTTCGTAATTTTATAATTTTTTTTTTAAATTTTTAAAAAAAAGTTTAAATTTTTTTAAAAAAATTTTAAATTTTTTTAAATTTTTTTTAAAAAAAAAAATAAAATATATTAATAAAGCTTCCACATGATCATATCAATTTTATTTTTTTTGGTTAGTTAAGAGAGCATCTTAGCATCATTGTTGTCAATTCCTATTAGTTAGTATCTCATTCTCTTGGTCTCTCTCTAATATGATTTGATCTCTTTATCTGATATTATGTCTCTCTCATCCCAGTTTTTATTTTTTTTATTAAAGCTTCCATCTTTATAACGTGTTGATGGATATTATTAATTTAGTTTCATTTTTTTGTCAAATTATTAAATATTAAATGAAATATAAATTATATAAATTAAAAATATTATTTAATATTAAAACGTGTCCCAACGTGTCGAAATCCATAATTTTTTAGGATTGACGTGTCGGAGTGTCGTGTCGTGTCGTGTCACGTGTCGCGTGCCGTATCGGTGCTACATAGGACCTAATCTCATAAGAATTCAAAGGGAAGGTTGTTGGCAATTTTGAATTGCAACAACTCCTTTATTTCCTCCAAGTGTGCGCACACCTAGAGGTAGTTTTAAGTTTTGAAAAAACCTCTCATTCTCTCTCTCACTCTCTTATGTGTACAAGGGGAAGATTCCTCCTTAGGGTTTTCACAAGAACACCTACCCTATTCTCCTCACTCCTTGCACCACTCTTGTGAAGTTTTCATGTTGAAGACTTCACTCTTCCAAACACAAAACCTAGCCTCCATCTTCACCTATTGAGCGCATAGCCTTTCTATGGTGGTCATCTGGTGGCTTTCAAGAAGGAGTTCTTGCATCTTGACGAAGGGTGGTGTGGATCAACGTTAGAGGGTTTGAACCCTTCAAACCTGACAGTGGTCTCCCTGGTGATCAGATCATAAACAAGGTAACATCATGCTGTCTTAAAGCATGAGAATTGCTTGCATGTGTGTTTTCGAAAGGAAAAAATTTTGTTTTTCCCTCTCACATGCTTCGGCCTTCAAGGCCAGTTTACTTTCACGGATCCCTTATGGGGAACTCGTTAATTGTTTTTTATTTCCCACTTCACGGATCCATTATGACAATCAATTTCTATATGCTTTGTCCTCTCATGGATGACCAAATTTGATGCAACATGTAAAACAACTTGATTGTCACTATATAGCTTCATATGATCAATGTGGTAGTGGGTGAGGGAAAGGTGTTGAGGAGCCCTCTGGGTATCATTTGCGTTTTCTCTAAAGTTTTTTTAACCATTTTTACTGTTTTTAATTTGTAACGTGTTGTCACAGAGAGTTTTCAATTGAATACATATATCAGTTTACAATATTCTATCGTAAATTCATTATGGTTGCATCATTTAATATCAAAGCTCCTGATCCTTGGCGTTGGATGGTTCAGACAACAATGGAGGGATGAGTGGAAAAGATAGAGAGGAGAACGTCTCAGCTGGAAGGAGGAATAGAAAATTGGACAGTTGTCAACGGAGATGTGTCAGCTCTGAGACGGTTCTTACATATTTGGATAGAGTTGATCAGCAAGACAGTGGAAGTGGTACTAGAGGACATTCTGGAGGTAACGACAGAGGAGATGAATTGTGGGGAAACAAATATGGTGGCTTCATAAGGTACGAGGATCGAATTAGAAGGCCGGAAGTCCCATATTTCGCAGGGGGATGACCCGTACGGGCGGATTTATTGTGCGAAGAGGTACTTTAGAATTAATTAAATCCCTTCAAAGGAACGGATCGAAGCGACGTCAATTTGTATGGAGGGAAGGGTATTAAACTGGTTTCAATGGTGGGAGTCAAGGAATCCAGCCATTAATTGGGAGCAATTTCGCATCGCCTTATTGCAGAGATTTCATACATCCTCTTCTGGCAATCCATTTGAAGCGCTTATGTGCTTGAGGCAAGTGGGATCAGTTTTGGAATATCAAGAGAATTTTGAATGTTGGCAGTACCATTGAGGGATGCTCACGAGGAGGTGATGAAGGATGCATTTCTGAATGGGTTAAAGGAAGAGATTATAGCTGAAGTGAGGCTCCATCATGCTACAAACATGGAGGAGGAGAAGAGGAGGAGATGGTGTTAGGGAAGACGATGAACAACTTGGGCACAACAGATCGAATGCCGGTGGGCTCGGATCAAGTCACCACACTCGGGTTGCCCTTACCAGCCGCTCCAATAACATGAATAATGAAGGAGGGGTGTGGGAATGTTGGATCATGAAATGGGCTTAATAATCATGGGCAGAACAGAAATGAAGGAGTTCAAACAGAGACCACTAATTCGAACTTGAACTTAGGGCACACTATCGTCGAATATGGAGAAGGGCAAGGGTCTACAGCCAAGCAAAGGGCTTCGATGACCAACGGTAGTAACGGCGACAGACGTGGCGTGCATTACCTGCAGTTGACAGAAGAAGAAAAGGCAGACCGCCGGCAACAAAATCTCTGCTTCAGGTATGTATGCCCCAACCTGCAACTTCACGTCATGTTATTGGTAGTGGGAAGCTACGGAAATCAACCTGATGATGAGGACCTTCTGCGTACAGATGGGTAAAAGGGTACGGCAAAATATTCAAGAAATGGCTGTTGTTCTTGTAGATTCAGGGGCTTCGCACAACTTTTTGCATGCACAAGTGGCGGAGGAGCTTGAGCTACCTGTACACAGAACCTAGGTGCACGTCATCACAGTTGGGGATGGTTATAAGGTTTGATATGCAAGAGTATGCTGGCAGCTGATTATGCAATTCCCTGAATTGGAGGTAGTGCAAGATTTCTACATTTTTTCTTTGTCAGGAGAAATCCGAGCAAATTTTAGAGAATTAAAGCTGAAGATACTCGTAGAAAGAGAAGATGTTAAGATTCACAGTGAACAGTCATTGACATGAGTATGCTGTCATTTCAAAAGGTGCTTAAGACTTTGAAAAAAGGAGTTACTTCATTAAATTGGGGGAACTAACGGCTTCGGATGACAAATTTAAGGAACCTCCTCTTCGGATGACAAATCTAAGGGAGCTCTTGAGAAAATTGTGAGGGTGTTGCACAATTTTGAAGATGTGATTCAGCTACCTAAGGAGTTGCCTCCCTCCGAGAGCCTATGACCATAAAATAATTTTGAAAGAGGGCGCAGACATACGTAACATCAAGCCCTATTGATACCCACTTTACCAGAAGGACGAGATAGAGAAATTTGTGAAAATATTCCAGCCCTTTGATCCTGATGAAGAAGAAAGATGGCAGCTGGAAGTTCTATGAGAACTTTCGGGCACTCAATAAGGTAACTGTAGACGATAAAGTTCCACTTCCAATCATAGATGAATTTTTAGAAGAGTTGGGAAGGGCTATGATTTTTTCTAAGTTGGACTTAAAGTCCGGCTAACAATCAAATACGAATGTGTGAGGATGATTTTGCTAAGACAGCATTGCGTACACATGAAGGGCACTACGAGTATCTCGTTATGCCCTTCGGCCTTAAGAATGCTCTCTCCACCTTTCAGCATTGATGAATGACATTTTTAAACCATTTCTGAGACTATTTCTTTAGGGTTTTTTATGATATTCAAGTTTATAGCAAGGACGTTCAAGTAAACAATAAGCATTTAACTCAAGTTCTGGAAACGTTGAGGCAAAATCAGTTGGTTGCCAATCTTAAAAAATTTAGTTTAGACTGAGTTTGAATATTTAGGACACATGATCGGTGGAGAGGGTGTGAAAAAAAATTCTAGCAAGGTTGAGGTGATGCAACAGTGGCCACGCCCTAAGAATCTTAAGGGTTTAAGAGGTTTTCTGGGTATTATAGGCTATTGTAGACGTTTTGTGAAGAATTTTGGATGGATCGCTAAACCATAGTTGTCAGTAGCAGTTAGCGGCCAGTAACGGCCGACCCCGAAAATGGTATAGCGGTGTAGCGGGTAGCGGTATTGCCGCTACGTTGAAGTATTAATTCCACATATATTATACTAACAGTCAAGAAACGAGGCAATACCGCTTTTAGTATTAATGCTCAAACATAAGAAGTCACACAAAATCAAACACATAATTCCACAATCAATGTCAAATACAAGGAACATAAAGGAAGGATCCAAAACTAAACACAAATGAACAATAAAATTGTCAAATAGTCAAGTACAAGAAGTGAACTAATGAAGAAAATTATCATCTCCTCCGGATTCTCCAAATTCCAACATGGGAGCGGTGTAGCGGCGTAGCAGGTAGTGGTATTGCCGCTACGCTATGCCGCTACCTTCCGCTACAGCCAATATCGCGTAGCGTCGCGGTTTGTAGCGGCCAACCTCCGCTACCCGCTACGGTAGCGGTTTAACGCCGCTACTGACAACCTAGCGCTAAACCCCTTACTCAATTACTCAAGGAGGACAGTTTTCAATGGAATGATCAAGTTGAATTAGCATTTGAGAATCTCAAAAAAGCAATGGTGCAACTGCCTAAGCTGGCTCTTCTGGACTTCGAGAAACAATTTATAGTGGAGACGGATGCCTCAAGGTTGGGAATGGGTATTGTGTTGATGTAGGATTTCATTATAATGATACCTTGGGATGCACAACCCCAAAAGTTAGCTCAAATGGTAGGAATGCCCAAGGCCTTATAAACCCCATATTAGTTGCCAATAAAACCAATGTGGGACTCCAAGGCCCATACTTTGCAAATGGAACCCAACATTCCACCACGCTTCCCTAGTGCGTGCCCCCCCCCCCCCCCCACTTCACGTGATATGGATGCTCTGATACCATTTTGATGAAACCCCCAAAAATTAACAACAAACATGACAACAAATGTCTTCTACTATGTCTCCCAGTTGCAATCGAGTAGCGCGGATGGTGATGTCGGTATTGCAATGTTCGTCAAGGGCTAGTAAAAGACTAACGCAAAGTCAGACGGCATAGGCACAAGGACTGCGAAGCGTGGTGGAATATTAGGACCCATTTGCATGGTATGGGACTTGGAGTCTCACATTGGTTGTATAGGCAACTAATGTGGGGTTTATAAGGCCTTGGGCACTCCCACCCTTTAAGCTAGCTTTTGGGGTGGTGCATCCCAAGGTCTCATCAAATTGTATCAGAGCACTTCTAATCTGGGGTGCTTCTGGTCCAAAAAAATTAAAATAAAAAAAAAATAACGGAGACAAATTGGATGTTGTGGTGCATCACATGTATCGATTGGAAAGAAGCATGGATCAAGTGGAAGAAAGAGTAGGAAGGGTGGAAGAAGCTGTACGTCAATTGTAGGAAACAATTGTGAGATTTCGGATGCAATGGGTCAGCACAACACAAGAACTAACAGTGGATATCTAAATGGAGCGAGCGGAAGAGTAAATTTGGACAAAATAGCAGGAAACAAGGAAGAAAAGAAGAACAAAACGCAACAGAAATAGAACAACTACAAACACCAGAAGATGACGAAGAAAAAGTAGATCGAAAAACCAAAGGAGTGGACAACGTTGTCATTGCAAAAAAAGGAAAAAAAAATAGAGATGCAGAAGAAATTGCAGTTAGAGAAGATGCAGAAAAAGGAGAAGAAACAGAATACAGAAAAAAAAAAACAAAAAACAAAAAAAAGGAAGAAGAAAATGTAGCAATATGAAATTGGAGGACATTCGGACAAAGGTTCGTCTTCATTTTTCCTCTAATTAGGATTGATGATGACCCTTGTGCAGAGAATAGAAGAAAGGAAGATGGTGAAGGAATAGGTTGGGTTTGTAGCTGGACGAGCCAATAATGGGTCACATTATGGAGGGGCGAGTCAAACCAGAACAGCCTTATCTAGTCGGGCCTTTGATAATATTGAAGTGTGGCCCAATGTTGGGAATAATGAAGTCATATATGGGCAAGGTAATGGGCTTGAATCAGGACAATTTACGAGGGTTGCACTTACAGCCCGTTCAAATAATTCAAACGATGAAGGAATTAGCAGAGGGGGTGCTGGTTTGCAAATTAGGCCAAATACTTATCACTGTGAGCCCAGTTCTAGTAGCAATACCCAAACTAATGAGGTTCAACAGCTACCCAATGAGTCCAATCCCAATCTAGGGCACACCGCAAACGTGAATGGGGAAAGCCAAGGTTCAATATAAGGGAGTCTAGCGACCAACGATAACGATGATGACCGACGCAATGGGAGATACCGATGATTAATGGCGGAGGAAAAGGCCGAAGATGAAGTTGAATGTGGGGAAGTGGGTAACGCTGCTGATGTGCAATCCATTCAACTAAGCTTGCTCAGCATAGTGGGCCATAAGCCTAGTTGTTCATTCAAATTCTGGGGAGAGATTCATGGACGAAGAGTGGTGATCTTGATAGCTACAGGTGCCGCACATATTCTGAAAGCCAGGGCAACAAGTAAGGCAATAGAGGAAGTGTATCAGGGACAAGCAGAGGACCCAATCACATTTCAGGCTAAATTCCAACCACTTCTTGTTTGCACCATGTATAGAAGTGACACTGATTTGAGGGGAATCAATTGGGAATATACTAAAAGTAAGGTTCATGGAACGAAAACTTTGCAGTTGCTAATTGGGTCAATATGCTTCAAGCAATGGGATCTTAGTGGATGTTTACTCACATCACCTATTCTCTTCCTTACTGATATGAACAAAGAAACAACACCCTATGATCCATTACAATTACCAAATGGGCCAATCACAAAGTCAAGGGCCAAGAAGTTTAAAGAAGCTCTTAGTAGGCTGATTCAAGACATGTAGGCTAATCATGAAGACATCAAGTCCAAATTAAGTCATAATCAAAAGTTAGTTAATGCCATCATGCAAAGGAGGTTGAGAGGAATAATTAGCAATTTTGAATGTCATTAATATTTAGTGGGCTAATTAGAGTCATTAATGCTTAGTGGGGCTGATTAGCATTTTCAATATCATTAATGTTTAGTGGGCTGATTAGAGTCTTTTCCTTTTTTCAAGTTGTCAACTTTAAATTAGTGTCTTTTCATTTGTTAGTCTTTTCTTATTCTTGGAGGGATGTTCCAAGTATAAATAAAGAAGGATACAACTCTTGTAATCAGGTTTCGAAGTTATAATATAATAGAGAGGTTTCTTCTCTTTGGTTCTTATCTAGAACTCTGAACTTATCAAGAAGTTTATTCTTGTAGCCTTCAAAACAGACTTATCACTTACCTTCTTTCTTGAGTGTGGCATATTTATCCTTCTTATACCTTTGGTTCTTATCTTCCATAGATAACGGATCAAGGTTTCTTATCTTCCATAGATAACGGATCAAGGTTCTTTATCTCGTTTTAAATTCCTGATTGTAGAAACGATCCTAACCAAATTGGTCTTGGGTCTCACTATTCTTGGTGAGGTTCATATTACTCACCTGACAAGGTGAATTTTTAAAGGGGAGTATTGATGGGCCTATGGGCCTGAAATGGATGAGTTAGTTAATTAGGAATTTGTTAGAAAGTTCTTAATGATAGGATAAAAGCGAGAGGAGTGTGTGTAGTGAGGTATGCATGTATTCAGAGAATTTGGAGTAGGGTTTTGGGAAAATATCTCTAGGGATCTCTTAAGACCTAGGTCTTTGGCTTTGAGGGTGAGTTGATACCTTTGGTTTATCTTTTGTATTAGTGTCTTTCTGTTCTTGGTTTATCAATAGGTTAGTGTGTTGTGAGTCTGTAATTTGGATTATCGAGTCTGTTGCATTGTTTTCTGTTTTATTGTAGTCATGTTATCAATGGAAGCATTTGTTGTTATGTTTGTTGTTAATTGTTTGGGATTCCATCACATTCCAATTGCTTTTTTAAGTCATGCATTTTCAAAGACTGCCAGGCACTTGTCAGTTTATGAACGAGAGCTAAAGGCTATTGTTTTCGCAGTGCACAAGTGGAGGCACTATCTTTTAGGAAGGAAATTCATTATCAGGACAAATCAGCGCAGTTTGAAGTTCCTAACTGAACAAAGGTTAATGGTAGAAGGTCAACAAAAATTATTGCAAAATTATTAGGTTTTGACTTCGAAATTCAATACAGGCCAGGGGTTGAAAACAGGGCAACAAACGCCCTTTCGAGGGTGATGGAGTTTGAACAATAAAATATTCTTTCTAGCCCCAGTTTACAAGATTGGCAGAGGAAGTGCTGGAAAACACAGCCACCCATAAGGTGATGTTGGAAGTAATGTAGAACCCAGCTGCTTATCTTGATTATAAGGTGGTAGCAGGGTGTTTGTGGTTCAAGGGCGGGTTGGTTCTCCCTCAAAATCCCTATCTATTTAGCTGTTACTTCAAGATTTCCACTCTTCTCCCTGGGGTGGTCATTTCAACGAGTTAAGGACTTTTAAACGGCTAGCTTCTATGTTTTATTGGGAGGGAATGCGAAGAGACTTGGCAGCATTTGTTCAGGCCTGTAACACCTGTCAGCAACAAATATATTCCCATCTTTCTCCAGCTGGACTGCTGCAACCTTTAATATTCCTAATAAGTTTTGGGAGGAGTTATCTATGGATTTTATAGATGGTTTACCAAAACCCAAAGGAGTAGATACAATTTTGGTAGTAGTGGACCACCGCCTTACGAAATTTGCTCATTTTCTTACATTATCACACTGTTACACAGCCTAAGAAGTGGCAGCAATATTTGTAAGTGAGGTGGTTTGGTTGCATGGATTTCCCAAGTCTATTGTTTCTAATAGAGGGTGTTTGTTGGTAAATTTTGGGGTGAATTATGTTGTTTGGCAGGCACAAAATTGAAGTTCAGTTCGGCATACCATCCACAAACAGACTGTCAAAAATCGGACATTGGAAACATACCTACGTTGCTTTGTTGGACAGCATCCTAAGAGCTAGGTAAAGTGATGTCGTGCGCGGAATTTTGGTTGAACACTTCTTTTAACAAGTCTATTAATATGACTCCCTTTAAGGCTTATATGGCCGTGACCCTCCTATCCTGATACAGTTTGCGGTGGGCAGTACTAAATTAGAGGCGGTGGATCAACTTTTGAGCATGTGTGACGCTGTTTTAGAGGAATTAAGATAGAACCTTTGCAGAGCACATGAACGCATGAGGATTCATGCTAATAAGCACAGACAGGAAGTGGAGTATGCTGTTGGGGAGAAAGTCTATTTAAAGCTTCAGTCATATAAGCTTAAGTCGTTGGCTAGACACTTAAATCAGGAATTGAGTCTAAGGTTTTATGGCCCCTTTGAAATTCTTCAAAAGATAGGGCCACTGGCTTATGTGCTTAACCGACCTTATTATGCTAAAATACACCCTATTTTCCATGTCTCATAACTAAAAAGAGCCGTGGATTCTGCTGTGGAATTTGTGAAGTTAGTTAGTTAGTATAGAAGAGAGAGAGAGAGAGTGGAGGGGAGTTAGGCAATTTGTGAAGAATGTGATAGTGGGTAAGGGAGAGGTGTTGAGGAGCCCTCTGGCAGCCATTTTTACCGTTTTTAATCTGTAATATGTTGTCACAGAGAGTTTTCCATTGATATATATGAATACATATATCAGTTTACAGTATTCTTTAGTAAATTGATTGTGGTTGCATCAATGTGACACTGCACACAGGGTAGGGACGCAATTATGGTTAAGTGTGTATATTAGTTCGGTGCTTAGATTTTGTTTCTACCCAAACAGAGTTGGTTAGGTCTGGTATTAAATCTGTTTCTCCAGTATTCAGTTAAGAAAGTTGTCTCCAACTGTTCTTTACTGATTGTATAAATATAAGAACTCGAGCTTGAGTTCATTTTGAAAATAGAAAATTAACAGATTACAGAATGGCTTCCTTTCCACTCAATCTCATTTTCTTACGTTTTCCTTCGGTTTCTTTCACTTTCTCATCCAAACACAAAGATAATAATGAGGAATACAGTAGAGGAAAAAATTATATGCTTTTAAACCCTGAAAGGCATTAATACTGACACAATAGCATAAAAACCAACATAAATAAACATGTAAACTCAACAAAGAAAGTACAATGCTTAAGACCATTTCGACACAATATACTTATGCTCTACCCAAAGACCCACAAGTTAACTTTGAGTAAATTACCAAAAGCAGAAAAAATTAATTAAGGCTGGTGATGAATGTTTTAATTTATTCAGATCTGCATCTTTCAGCAGTTCAGCATGAGATTTAAACAAAGCCAAGCCATTTGAAACTTTATAGGTTGCGTTAGAATATTTGTTATATATTAGATAGTCCCACATCGTATATAATTGTTCAGTATATATTACATAGTCCCACATCGGGTAAACTTAGCTCTTAAGGTTTTACGAGTCTCTATATATAGAGAGCTTTTGTATTGTAATTTTCATTCAATATATTTCACATATTCTTTACATTTAATTTGGTACCAGAGCTGTTCTTTTGTTCTGGGAACCCTAGCTTCCGCCTAGGAGTCATCTTTTCTTTGTCGTGCGTCCTTCCGGCAAGCCATCAAGGACTATAAGTCCCCTCCAAGCACCTTCTGCACGCGTCCGCACCTCCAACGGTCAACAGAGCCACCGTCAGCCACTGTTCAGGCCGCCGGAGCACTTTTCCGGCGAGTTTTCAGTCCGAACACCACGCGATCAACACCCTCTCCTTCCGGCGACCAGTTATGCGGCGGTCCGGCCATGGCACGCGCTCTCACGCGCCGCCTGTCTCCTCTGCGCGTGGGCTTCACGGGCCACCACGCGCCACCTTCTGCCGGCGCGTCAGCACTGTTCCGGCGACTTTTTCCGACCGATCTTGGACAGAGAAGCTCGTCTCCTCCTCCTCTTCCTGGATATGTGGTTTTTTCTTTGTGGGTCTAATTTTTGGTGTGCACTGCTTCTTGATTGGTGATCAGTTTCGTTTCTATTTATTCGGTTTATATCTTTGTGATTTCGTCCTATGGCAACGAACTCTTCTGTTCATTCAGAGGTCAATTCTCCATCTCCTCCTATGAAAAATTCTCCCAATATCATCTCTACCAATGTGGGGTCCATTACCTCTTCAAAATTGAAGGGATCTGTTAATTACAAAAACTGGGCCACCTCTGTTCGAGTTTGGTTCTTTGGACAAGGATATGAGAACCATCTCACAACTAAGTCTACTGATGTCCCTAAAGAGGACAAATCTGATTGGGAGAAGATTGACAACAAGCTTCTGAGTATCCTCTGGCAATCTATTGATCCAGTCGTCTTGGATATCTTTTATTCATTTCAGACTTTCACTGAAGTATGGGAGGAAGCAAAGAACCTCTACACTAATGATATTCAGCAACTCTATTTCATCATCTCTCAGTTTATGGAATTAAGCAAATCATCCGACATTCAAATGGAGACATATGTTGGCAAGAGTCGATCTTTGATGCAGGCATATTTGGATATACTGCCTTACCCTACTGATGCTACTGCATATCGAAAACAGGTAGAACGTCTCTTTATGGTTGCCACATTTTTTGGCCTTCCCGAAGAATATGATAATGTCTGTGATACTACTTTGACGAGCAGGGAGCCTGATCTATCCATGACATATCAGCGTCTTCTGAATTTGAATAAGAAATCTGCTCCTGCATCATCTTCCGCTGTTGATCCTACTGCTCTAGTTTCCCGTAATGACTTTCGCGGGAATATTGGACGTGGACGTGGTCATGGTAGAGGCCCAGGAGGCCGTGGCCCAGGAGGACGTGGCCCAGGAGGCCTAGTCGGACGTAGTCAGCGACCTCGTTGTCATTACTGTCAGCAATTTGGTCTTATGAAGAACGCTGCAACACAAAGTATCCTCATCTGCGAACTTCTTTTGCTGCTAATATAGCTCAATCAGATACTGCTTCAAATGGTGCAGTCCCTCTATCCTCTGAAGACTATGCAGCATTCCAGAACCTTCGCAGGAAAGCCTCTCCTCAATCTCAAACTTCAGAAACTGGTAATCCTGTTGCTTGTGTTTCTCATTCTACATCACTTGGTCCTTGGTTATTCTCGTCTTCAGAAGGGGTATCGTTGTTACTCTCCTGATCTCAAGCGTTACTTAGTTTTCGCTGATGTCACCTTTCTTGATCAACAACCCTTTAATTCTAACCCGTCTTCATTGTCACAAGTTGATCATGTTCTTTCTGTTCCCTTTCTAGACTTGTCTTTGCCAGCTGCAGGTACTTCTATTCCAGATAAGCAACATATTGCTTCACTACCTGAGGAACGTCCACTTCACACTTATCAACGTCGTAAGACTGTGCCTCCTGTTAACTCGGTCCTGCTGACTCATTGCCCCCTGCAGTTGATTCTTCCCCTCCGGATCCTTCACCAGAGGCTCTTCCTATTGCTCAAAGAAAAGGTACACGTACTAGTCGTAATCCTTATCCTTTTTATACTTTTTTGAGCTATGACCGTCTTTCTCCTCCTCATTTCACCTTTGTTTCTAGTCTTTCTTATGTTTCTATTCCTAAAACCACAGGTGAAGCACTTTCTCATCCAGGGTGGCGCCAAGCGATGCTAGATGAGATGACCGCACTTCATACCAATGGCACTTGGGACCTTGTTTCTGCTCCCCCAGAAAAGTCTATAGTGGGTTGTCGCTGGGTTTTTACTGTGAAAGTTGGACCTGATGGCCATGTTGATCGTCTCAAGGCACATTTAGTTGCAAAAGGTTTTACTCAAATCTTTGGTCTTGATTATAGCGACACATTCTCTCCTGTTGCTAAGATGGCATCGGTTCGCTTATTTCTTGCCCTTACTGCTGTTCGCCACTGGCCACTCCTATAACTTGACATCAAAAATGCTTTTCTTCTTTGAGATTTACAAGAAGAAGTTTACATGGAGCAACCACCTGGTTTTGTTGCTCAGGGGGAGTCTGGGAAGGTGTGTCATCTTCGCAAATCATTATATGGTCTCAAACAGTCTCCTCGGGCATGGTTCAGTCGTTTCAGTTCTGTTGTTCAGGCGTTGGCTTAATCCGGAGTAGAGCTGACCATTCTGTATTTTATAGGATCACATCTCCTAACAAATGCATCTATTTGTTAGTCTATGTTGATAACATCATTCTCACCAGAAGTGATCAAGAAGGAATTCATCAGTTAAAACAGCATTTATTCAGTCAATTTCAAACAAAAGATCTTGGGAAGCTGCGTTACTTCTTGGGAATTGAGGTGGCGCAATCTAGAAAGGGCATTTCTATCTGTCAAAGGAAATATGCCTTGGATATCCTAGAAGAGATGGGAATTTTGGGATGTAAACCAGTTGATACACCCATGGATCCCAATGTCAAGTTGTTGCCCGGACAGGGGGAACCATTATCTGATCCTGGACGTTATCGAAGGTTGATTGGGAAGCTCAATTATCTCACTGTAACCAGACCGGACAACAAGTTATTTTCCTATCACGGTTGGTATACACCAAGGGTCGGCTCTAAGTCCTTATCTCTTTGCCTTAGTTATGGATGAACTAACAAAAGATATTCAAGAGGAAGTGCCATGGTGTGTGCTTTTTGCAGATGATATTGTACTTATTGATGAGAGCAAGGAGGGTGTTAATAGAAAACTTGAATTGTGGAGAAGCATATTGGAATCCAAAGGATTCACATTAAGTCGAAGCAAGACTGAGTATCTGAAGTGAGTTTTCTCTGGTACGAGATGGGGACCAAGAGCCCGTGCATTTAAGTGGTCAAGAGGTACCCAAAAAAGATGCTTTTAAATACTTGGACTCCATTTTACAAAAAGGTGGAGAGATTGATGAGGATGTAAATCACAGAATCAGAGCAGGGTGGATGAAATGGCGCAGTGCATCTGGATTTTTGTGTGACCGCAAAATCCCACTTAAGTTATAAGGAAAATTCTATAAAACGGCTGCAAGACCGGCAATGCTATATGAAGCGGAATGCTGGCCAGCACATAGGCAACATGAGCATAAGATGGGAGTAGCAGAGATGAGGATGTTAAGGTGGATGTGTGGTTACACATGGATGGATAAGATAAGAAATGAAGATATTCGACAAAAGGTCGGAGTAGTACCAGTAGCCGAGAAGATAAGAGAACATAAATTGAGGTGGTTTGAGCACGTGATGAGAAGGCCCCTAGATGCTCCTGTAAGAACAGAAGTTTGTTACCAAGAGCTCAACACAAAAAGAGGCAGAGGTCGGCCGAAACTTACTTGGGGGAAGGTAGTAAAACAAGATTTAATGGAGTGGGACATAGATTGACGGACGGTATGTCTTAGAATGGAATGGAGAAAAGCTATAAGTATGGTAGAGGATTAGACCCGTTGTTATTCCTATGTTCCTGTTAGAATATTTGTTATATATTAGATAGTCTCACATCGTATATAATTGTTCAGTATATATTAGATAGTCCCACATCGGGTAAATTTAGCTCATTAGGTTTTACGAGTCTCTATATATAGAGAGCTCTTGTATTGTAATCATTCATTCAATATATTTCACATATTCTTTACATTTAACTTTGTACCAGAGCTGTTCTTTTGTTCTGGGAACCCTAGCTTCCGCCTCTTAATCCCGTTTCGCTTTCAAACCTAAGCCCACTGCTTAGGAGTCATCTTTTCTTTGTCGTGCGTCCTTCCGGCAAGCCATCAAGGACTGTAAGTCCCCTCCAAGCACCTTCTGCACGCGTCCACACCTCCAACGGTCACCAGAACCACCGTCAGCCACTGTTCAGGCCGCCGGAGCACTTTTCCGGCGAGTTTTCAATCCGGACACCACGCGATCAACACCCTCTCCTTCCGGCGACCAGTTCTGCGGCGGTCCGGCCATCATTGGAGTTGGCACGCGCTCTCACGCACCACCTTCTGCCAGCGCGTGAGCACTGTTCCGGCGACTTTTTCCGACCGATCTTGGACAGAGAAGCTCGTCTCCTCCTCCTCTTCCTGGATCTGTGGTTGTTTCTTTGTGGGTCTAATTTTTGGTGCGCACAGCTTCTTGATTGGTGATCAAGTTCGTTTCTATTTATTCGATTTATATCTTTGTAATTTCGTCCTATGGCAACGATCTCTTCTGTTCATTCAGAGGTCAATTCTCCATCTCCTATGAAAAATTATCCCAATATCATCTCTACCAATGTGGGGTCCATTACCTCTTCAAAATTGAAGGGATCTGTTAATTACAAAAATTGGGCCACCTCTGTTCGAGTTTGGTTCTTTGGACAAGGATATGAGAACCATCTCACAACTAAGTCTACTGATGTCCCTAAAGAGGACAAATCTGTTTGGGAGAAGATTGACAACCAGCTTCTGAGTATCCTCTGGCAATCTATTGATCCAGTCGTCTTGGATATCTTCTATTCATTTCAAACTTGCACTGAAGTATGGGAGGAAGCAAAGAACCTCTACACTAATGATGTTCAGCAACTCTATTTCATCATCTCTCAGTTTATGGAATTAAGCAAATCATCCGACATTAAGATGGAGACAAATGTTGGCAAGAGGATCTTTGATGCAGGCATATTTGGATATGCTGCCTTACCCTACTGATGCTACTGCATATCGAAAACAGGTAGAACGTCTCTTTATGGTTGCCACACTTTCTGGTCTTCCCGAAGAATATGATAATGTCTGTGATACTATTTTGACGAGCGGGGAGCCTGATCTATCCATGACATATCAGCGTCTTCTGAATTTGAATAAGAAATCTGCTCCTGCATCAACTTCCGCTGTTGATCCTACTGCTCTAGTTTCCCGTAATGACTTTCGCGGGAATATTAGAGGTGGACGTGGTAGAGGCCCAGGAGGCCGTGGTCAGCGACCTCGTTGTCATTACTGTCAGCAACTTGTTCATTATGAGAAACGCTGCTACACAAAGTATCCTCATCTACAACCTTCTTTTGCTGCTAATATAGCTCAATCAGATATTGCTTCAAATGGTACAGTCTCTCTATCCTCTGAAGACTATGCAGCATTCCAGAACCTTCTCAGGAAAGCCTCTCCTCAATCTCAGACTTCAGAAACTGGTAATCCTGTTGCTTGTGTTTCTCATTCTACATCACTTGGTCCTTGGATATTTGACTCAGGTGCTACTGATCACCTCTGTGGTAATAAGGAACTCTTTTCATCTCTTACTTATTCTGATAAATTACCCTCCTTTACTCTTGCTGATAGGACTAAGGCTCCCGTTCATGGGATTGGACAAATCTGTCCAACCTCCTCATTGACCTAAACATTTGTCTATTACATTCCTCACATCCCTTATAATTTAATATCTGTTAGTAAATTGATCAGTTCTCTTAATTGTATCGTCACCTTCTCAAATCATTCTGTTTCTGTGCAGGACCCGGGTACGGGGAAGACAATTGGAGTAGGCCGTGAGTCACGGGGTCTGTTCTACCTGGTTGTGCCGAGACCTTCAGTTGCTTGTTTTATCACAGAATCTCCACAACTCATCCACAGTCGTCTTGGGCATCCTAGTCTTTCAAAATTACAAAAGATGGTTCCTCTTTTATCTGGTCTTCATACTTTAGATTGTCAGTCATGTCAGCAAGGAAAGCACATACGCTCTTCCTTTGCTAATCGAGTCAATAAACGAGCTGATGCTCCTTTTTCTATTATTCATTCAAATATTTGGGGTCCTAGTCGTAGTGTGTCTGTTTTAGGATTTCGGTATTTCGTTACTTTTATTGATGATTTTTCCCGTTGTACTTGGATTTATTTAATGAAAAACCGTTCTGAGTTATTTTCTATTTATCAAAAGTTCTATGCTGAAATCCATACTCAATTTGGTGCTTCTATTCGTATTTTATGAAGTGATAATGCTAAGGAATATGTTTCTGTTGACTTTTATAATTTCTTAGCCACAAAGGCTACTTTACACCAAACCACTTGTCCTCACACTCCACAACAAAATGGAGTAGCTGAACGAAAGAATAGACATCTCATTGAGATTGCAAGAACTCTTCTTATCCACATACATGTTCCTCTTCACTTCTGGGCCGATGCAGTACTTGCTTCCTGCTTTCTCATCAACCGCATGCCTTCATCTGTGCTTAATAATGACATTCCTTATACCTTATTGTTTCCAGATGTTCCTCTCTATCCTCTATCCCCACATGTCTTTGGTTGTACCTGTTTTGTTCATGATCTTACTCCTGGTAAAGACAAGTTAACATCCAAAGCTTTTAAATGCATTTTTCTTGGTTATTCTCGTCTTCAGAAGGGGTATCATTGTTACTCTTCCGATCTCAAGCATTACTTAGTTTTTGTTGATGCCACCTTTCTTGATCAACCCTTTAATTCTAACCCGTCTTCATTGTCACAAGTTGATCATGTTCTTCCTGATCCCTTTCTAGACTTGTCTTTGCCAGCTGCAGGTACTTCTATTCCATATAAGCAACATATTGCTTCACTACTTGAGGAACGTCCACTTCACACTTATCAACGTCGTAAGATTGTGCCTCCTGTTAACTCGATCCCTGCTGACTCATTGCCCCCTGCAGTTGATTCTTCCCCTCCGGATCCTTCACCAGAGGCTCTTCCTATTGCTCAAAGAAAAGGTACACGTACTACTCGTAATCCTTATCCTCTTTATACCTTTGTGAGCTATGACCGTCTTTCTCCTCCTCATTTCACCTTTGTTTCTAGTCTTTCTTCTATTTCTATTCCTAAAATCATAGGTGAAGCACTTTCTCATCCAAGGTGGCGCCAAGCGATGCTAGATGAGATGACCGCACTTCATACCAATGGCACTTGGGACCTTTTTTCTGCTCCCCTAGAAAAGTATATAGTGGGTTGTCGCTGGGTTTTTACTGTGAAAGTTGGACCTGATGGCCATATTGATCGTCTCAAGGAACGTTTAGTTGCAAAAGGTTTTACTCAAATCTTTGGTCTTGATTATAGCGACACATTCTCTCCTGTTGCTAAGATGGCATCGGTTCGCTTATTTCTTGCCCTTGCTGCTGTTCGCCACTGGCCACTCCTACAACTTGACATCAAAAATGCTTTTCTTCATGGTGATTTACAAGAAGTTTACATGGAGCAACCACTTGGTTTTGTTGCTCAGGGGGAGTCTGGGAAGGTGTGTCGTCTTCGCAAATCATTATATGGTCTCAAACAGTCTCCTCGGGCATGGTTCAGTCGTTTCAGTTCTGCTGTTCAGGCGTTTGGCTTAATCCGGAGTAGAGCTGACCATTCTGTATTTTATAGGATCACATCTCCTAACAAATGCATCTATTTGTTAGTCTATGTTGATGACATCATTCTCACCGGAAGTGATCAAGAAGAAATTCATCAGTTAAAACAGCATTTATTCAATCAATTTCAAACAAAAGATCTTGGGAAGCTGCGTTTCTTCTTGGGAATTGAGGTGGCGCAATCTAGAAAGGGCATTTCTATCTGTCAAAGGAAATATGCCTTGGATATCCTAGAAGAGACTGGAATGTTGGGATGTAAACCAGTTGATACACCCATGGATCCCAATGTCAAGTTGTTGCCCGGACAGGGGGAGCCATTAACTGATCCTGGACGTTATCGAAGGTTGATTAGGAAGCTCAATTATCTCACTGTAACCAGACCGGACATTTCTTTTCCTGTTAGTGTCGCTAGTCAGTTTCTTGATTCTCCATGTGATTCTCATTGGGATGCTGCTGTTAGAATTCTTCATTACATCAAAGGAGCACCAGGGAAAGGTTTATTATATTCAGATCAGGGAAATACAGAAATTTGTGGTTATTCAGATGCTGATTGGGCAGAATCACCCTCGGATAGGCGCTCTACTTCAGGCTATTGTGTTTTCTTTGGAGGAAACCTGATTTCTTGGAAAAGTAAGAAACAAAATGTTGTTGCCCGATCTAGCGCAGAGGCCGAATATCGTGCAATGGGAGTTGCTACTTGTGAGCTAATCTGGTTGAAGCAGTTAATTCGGGAGCTCCATCTTTGTGAACATAAACAACCCATGACTCTCATCTGTGACAATCAAGCTGCACTACATATATCCTCTAATCCGGTATTTCATGAGAGAACTAAACATATAGAGATCGATTATCACTTCATTCGAGAAAAGATTCAGACAGGAGAAATCAAAACGGCATTTGTCAACTCCAGTAATCAACTCGCGGATGTCTTCACTAAATCTCTTAGGGAACCTCGGGTTGAATATATTTGTGGCAAGCTGCGTGCTTACAATATATATGCTCCAGCTTGAGGGGGAGTGTTAGAATATATGTTATATATTAGATAGTCTCACATCGTATATAATTGTTCAGTATATATTAGATAGTCCCACATCGGGTAAACTTAGCTCATTAGGTTTTACGAGTCTCTATAAATAGAGAGCTCTTGTATTGTAATCATTCATTCAATATATTTAACATATTCTTTACATTTAACTGTTCCAGGTGGTCCCTTTTTAGTCCTTTTCCTCTTCATTTCCCCACTTCTTCTTGTCCCTTTCTTTTTTACTTTTATTTATTTAAATATACATATATATATATTATTATTATTATTATTTTATTTTTTTTTTTTTTCAACCGTTTTATATCTTTCATGTGGGTTCATCTACCACCGACCCCAATTAATTTGGGATAAAGGTGATGTTGATGTTGATGTTGAATAGGATCTTTAACAATAAAAACTCTCCTGTTTTCTTGGCACCAAAAGAACATAGAAGGAAAGAATTTATTTTCCCGCATCTTGCTTCTGATTTGACAATACAATATGGACAGAGGAATAAATAAGCATAACCACAAATGGAAACTTAAGAAGTATACACACACAGGGAACCTGCAATACACGATTACACAGAACAGCAACAGAGCAAAACAGTAACCAAATTAGAACATGCAATAGATCCATATATATTAGTATGAAAAGAAGTAAGTCTGACTTAGAAAACTCAAACGGCAGAAAATGAATGTTGCAGCATCTTTTATATTTGGACATTCGAAAACAGTACTAAGATGTTATTAAGATATTGTTCTGGTATTTGTATTTAGTTATTCTAAAATCAAACTATGAGCACCATACTGAGATGTTGGAGTGACACAGTTAGTGTCTGTGTCCAATAGGTCTTGGATATGTATATAAATTGTTCTCATCTCTGAAGTAGTGCTTCTTTGTAGGTAAAAATAGTAATGAAAGTATAACGAACAAATCGTAATAAGGTTCACAAATTATTTAAAAGAATATGCCCAGTAAACTCTCATTGCAATACCGACTCACTCTGCTGTCTACATAAAACAGCATATACTTTGCACCATTCAACTGAAAATTAAGGTGTGTACAGATGGAAAATACAGAAGTTTAAGGGGGTGGAAAACAGAGACAAAATAAGCGGGCCTTTGAGAAAACAGATCCCACTGCAACACAGATTTGTTGCTATGAATTCGAAGGATAAGAATAAATTAAAGAAAAATAAGAGATTGTGCATCCTCAATGAACATTTATAAAATGTTGGGTGGTAAAAAGACTAGAAACTCAATTAGTGAAATGGAATTTCTAACACCTAAAATATGGTTAAAGGGAAATTTTCATAAGTTCATCCTAAATTACATAGATTTAATGTTAAACAAAAGTGGCATTTCCATTATTGTATTAGAATTTAGAAAGCTGCATATAGTCATATATGACGGATGGTGTTTATAAAATTCAGGGGCATGGGAGGACCATGTAAAGAATAGTCAAATATCAAAAAATACTGCAAGAGAGGTGACTAGCAGCACCACATAAATATGGGGCATATACCAAAGAACGATACTCAAAATTGGACACTATTGTCCTCATCATACCAACAAATAGCTATCCGTACCACAAGCATGTCTATGCAGCTTTAATGCTTATAGTTATATCTGTGAATACTGAATACAGACATGCACCTGCATGCCTGAACACTGCATTTTTATTGCTCATTTAATCTGGCTCCAAAACTAAGGTAAAAAGGAATCCACGTAGTTATTAAAATTTTACAAACTATAGTCATACTATGTTTTGCAACATGAAATGCTTCTTAGAAGGATACAATGGTGTTCATCCAAAAAGTATTTCATATAAAAGCACAAAACCTTAGTCCTTATCCTCTCACCTTCAGTAACTTATTCAGGTAATTTACGTTATATTTTTAAATGTTGAATGTACTCATCTACTCTCAAAATTTATTTGCTCTTAAATATTCGATTAAAATCCAACTCTATATAACAAGTGAGTGTGAGGTGTATATACTTAATTCAAGGGGTTTACTTAGGTCAACAAAAATTAGACCACACATGGTTTTAAAAACAATAGTCAAGTCCTTAATTGGGGGAAATTTCACTTGAGCGTTTGTCAGCTTTGTTACAACAAAGTGATCATTTCATGCCACATATTTGTCAAACGTAGCAGCAAACTTGGTAAAAGCCCCTCCTTTACAACTTGAATTTTCTTCTTGTTTGGTGAAATTAACAAAAGAGCATGCCATTATTTTACATTTCTACCACCGCATACTATTTTTCCACCATTACCGCAGATGGATTCTTACTTTCATTACCGCTACTAATGTTAATCCCCACACCCCCTCCCCAGTAACATTAAAAAAAATTAATAGTATACAAAGTCCTCCAACACCATGCAGCAACCTCACAATTTTTTGGGGTCCTGAGAAATTGAGGTGAAGCAACCAATTTGCAGAAGAAACACAGAATTGAGAATTCCATTCAAAATTGGGAACCAAAATTACCCAGATAATAAATTCAAAAAGTAAACAGTTATCGACCAAATGAGTATCCTAGAAACTACTCAAATTCATCAAATTGAGATTCCCATGTTCCTCAACCAAACACATTTAAGTGTCATTCATCATCTAAAACAAACCACACACACACACACAAACTGTAATCGAAACCAAGTAGTAGTAGCCGAGAGAGAGTGTACCTACGAGAACGGAGTGAAGCCGAAAGAGATCCGAAGGGTAGAGAAAGAGAGAGTGAAGACGATGAAAACCCTAGGTAGTGCTTCAAACTTGAAACGAACCCCAATACTCTAAACACGACCTCAAGGCTTTCATTTCTGATATCTATATTCTATAGTATTATAGCAAATAAAACAGGATAACATACTATTAAGCGGGTAATAAGTATAATTTTTCTCAATTTTTTTAATGTGAAAAAAAGTAGTTTCGGATTATTTAATTGAAAAAATATTTATTCTTTCGGAAGATATAACTTTGTATCCTAATTTTTCATTTATGTCGAATCAACGGTTAAGATTTATTAGGTCAAACTTATTAATTAATTAGTAATTCGTAATAAAATCCAATAAATTCTAACAATTGATTAATAGAAACCAATGATTAGGATCTAAAATGACACAAAATTATATCTTCAAAAGGATAAAAAAATTCCCTTAATTTATAGGTAGATTTTATTTTATAATAAAAAGTGTATTGTTAGTATTGGTTATAAAATAAAGGTATTTATTAATTTATGTTGTTAAAGATATTTTTATCTTATGTTATAGATATAAACATGTGAGTCTATTTTTTTATTTATTTTTTATAAAAGATGGGTCTCATGTGTTTATTGCTATAACATAAAATAAAATATTTTATGATAATATTTTTTTATGATAAAATTTCCACACTCATTGCCCGGTTCAAAAATGATTTTTCATTCTCTTTTATTTGATCACTTTATCATATATATTTTTATGTTATTAATTTCTACATTATGTTTTTTTTTTTAAGAACATACTTATCAAATTGTCAAAAATATAAAAGTATTTTTTTTTCTAACGCTATTGTTCTTTTGAACAAATTGAGAATTCACTGTACCAACCAAAAAGTCGATCAAAATGTGGAGCACATAGAATTAACGAAAATGAAGGGCTGGATAATTTATTTTAATAATCTTATGTGATAGTAGTAAGGGTGTTCATGGTCTGGATTGGATCGGTTTTTGAAGCAAAAATCATCTAATCCAATTCCTTCCGTTTGATCATGTAATGATCCATTCGTTTTGATTTTTTTTTTCAAATTCGATCCGATCCAATTTTTTTCGGTTTAATTGGATCGGTTTTTGGATTTTTAAAAATCTTAGAATTTGTTTCATAATTACTGTGCAAATAAATTTTTTGTATATATTGACTTTGTAATTTTATTTTATTTTAAACGCAAAAGCATCAATAAATGATGATATAGTTTTTTTTTTATAATGAGATATGAAGCTCTACATAGATGAAATTGTGTTGATGAGATGCGACTAGTTTTTTTCTTGGGTTTAGTTGATGGGTTAATGGGTCTTGGGTTTAGAAATTTTGTGGGAAAAAATCCAAGTAGGTAGAGAGAAATTAATATATTAGATCGATTTTGGATTGGATCAATTTTCATCTACAAATCTGAAAATCGATCCAATCCAATTAAAATTTGCGAATTTTTTTCAATTTTCGGTTTTTCGGTTATCGATTTTTCGATTCGGTCACCGTGGTTTGAAACGGTTTGGATCGGTTGATGAACACCCCTAGATAGAAGAGAAATTTTCTTATACTATATAAACGAGATCCACCCATATATATATATATATATATATATATATATATATATAAATATGGAAATTGTTGTATGTATAGGAGAAAAAAATAATCTAAGTAACATAATAATATATTTTCCCTCCGTCCATTTGTTTAATAAAAATGGATGATAAATCTTAAAAAATAAAGGTACATATAAGATAATCACTCAGAATTATTACAATTACACCTCAATTTGAGGTCAATATATATACACAATCACATATAGAAAATCGTCTAATCAATATCAAAATTGGAAGGGAAATAAAATCACAATAA